>JAUCNO010000082.1:9954323-10002894 GCA_032353835.1 Enteromius viviparus | reverse complement strand
TGCCCTTTATTTTTTGTTTAAATTATTTAGTTTTGAGAAGATCCTGTAAAGTTTAATAATTTGATTATAAATTAAATGAATATCAAAAAAATCGGAATCGGCAAAAATCGGAATCGGCAGGTCACACTTACTGTAAAATCGGAAATCCGAATCGGCCAAGAAATTTGCAATCGGTGCATCTCTAATATATATTAAACAAGATAGACTATATTTAAATGCACTGTAAATTATATTCTAGTCTGACTCTTCACTCCACACATTTCTCAAAGCAATGTGAAAATTATCTTTGCAGAGACAGAACATTTTACATAGGATTTGCACCTTCCTAAGCATAACTTATGGGGTGAGTTTGCACCTATTCCTTTGACATAGAGCCATAATTTCGTGTCCTTTCTCTACTCATCTAGCGAATGTGAAATTGCATACTGTTTAATTTGGTTCTACATTTAAAAACTTTATAGCTGATATAAAAGTATGCATCTGGATAGTGTAAATAAAGTATTTCCAATCTGAAGGTTCTACATTTAACACCATGTTGGCATTTTAGGACCATTAACATCAAATTTCAGATGGCATTGATTTTTCAGCTAGTTGATTTTTCAGCTGACGTCACTGACAACAGACAGAGAAAATATCCCTCCAGAAAAGAAATGAGCCACTCGTAAAACTACTGTACTATACAATAATGAAAGCAATGACTAACCAGCCCAACCTTAAATCATTGCTTTTTACTCTCTAAAATTTATCTTGCAACTTCATTGGCTGTGGATTGTTACTGCCCTCTAGCTTGTTGGAGACAGCGTGGACATAATAACATAATGGGCACAAGCTACAAGTTAGTGAACCTAAAACATTAAAAGTGTTCGAATGTTTCTTTAGTAGTCTAATGCGGAACTACTTGCAGTCAACGTGACATGATCCAATTATTTTGTAAATCACAGATGTCAGTCTTTGAATAAATGGAATGATCTAGACTCTCGCAATTCTCCCTTCATGCACGAGTGACAGAAACATGCACAACCCTCATAGGCAATGACACATATTCTTCAGGCAATGGAGATGTCACAGTCACTCCAGCTTGTCTCGTTACATTTGGGAGTCTGAAATGACGAGGCACATTTTTAGAGAGGCTGTAGGGAAGGACAAAGCTCCTTTAACCTGTGCCCCTCATGGTCCCTTGGAGCCTGCTAGTAAGATCTGTATCTACTGTAGCTGAACTAGTCCACAGATAACTGCTAGATAACAGCTCTGTCAGACTATTCTTAAATTAATTTCATTATTATTGTCTATGAATAATGCATCAGTGGATTAGATAGTGTAATGTCAGCAAGATAACACATTACGCACCAGATGTTTGCATGATAAGCATGTATAAGACAACGCTCACTTTGACAACTGCATTTTTGAAAATCATGCCTCACTGGATGTTCAGCGAACTTTATGAAGGAAAACCATAATAGAGATCCCGTAATAGAGATAACAGCAGTCTGACATTCTGCAGTCTGCAGATTTCTGCATTGTATTTAAATAGAGCAAAAACTGTTCACAGCAGTGTGATTAAATTTGGTCTTTCTGTCTTTTTTTGCTGATAGTTCCACTGAGTTTAAGCCAGTAAGTGGCACAACGAGAAACGTCTAACAAATGACCTTCAGCATTTGCACCTACAACAGACACATTGAAAAAAACAGCATAAGCTGATTAGGCAGGTTTTGAAGCTAGGATGCTGCTTTAAGCTGGTTCATGCTGATCCCTTGCTGGTTTAAGCTGGTCCTTTGCTGGTTTATACTGGTCCTTTTGCTGGTTTACACCGGTCAAATGCTGGCTTACTGAATATCAGGTCTCTTTTTACAAAATTTTGTAAATGATCTGATCAATGATCATAACCTAGATTTGCTGTTTGACAGAAACCTGGCTAAAACCAGATGAATACGTTACTTTAAATGATTACAGCTATACAAATTAACCACGTTCGAAAGGCAAAGGAGGTGGTGTTGCTACAATTGCTATCAGTATCATATTGATCACAAGTGCAATATGGATTACCTCAAGGCTACTAGGGTCGCTACATTTTAAGTTTTACATGTTACCCTTGGGAGATATTATCAGGAGACATGGTGTTAGCTTTCACTGTTATGCTGATGATACAACAAATTGAGAAACTAACAGAATGCATAGCTGATATAAAAAATTGGAAGACAGGTAACAATTTACCTAATACTGTTCGGGAGGTAGGCACACTCTGTCAGTTTAAATCTAGATTAAAGACATCCCTTTACTCTGGCTTACACCTAACACACCAATACACATTTATTATTTAAATCCGTTTAAGGATTGTTAGGCTGCGTTAACTAGATCAGCCGGAACCGGGAGCACTCCCCTTAACACACAATGTACTCAGTACATGGTAAAAAGAATGGCCTCTAGGCTAATATTAGTCTGTCTGTCTCTTATTCTGTTTCTCAGTCCGTATCCAGATCAGACGGTGTACCAGCACAAAGAAGTGATCTTCATCGAAGTCCAAAACACCTAGATGAGCCCTGTGGACAGATCACCGGAACCAAATGCACAAAAACACACACACACACACAGACACTATAATTCCTTTGCACAATCTGGCATGTGCTTAATATTGAACTGGAAATTAGGTGCTTGTGCACCCGGCCAGAGGAGAACTTGCCCCAACTAAGCCTGGTTCCTCCCAAGGTTTTTTTTTCTCTCATGGATGGGGTTTTGGTTCCTTGCCGCTGTCGCCTCTGGCTTGCTTAGTTGGGGACACCTAATTTCTAGTGATTATCGTCATCTTGACTACAGAGACCGTCTCTGCATTTGATAAATAAAATTTAATTCTCGTCATTATACATTACTATAACTCTGTTCTTCTATTTGATAATGTTCAGTGCTTTTCTACAATCTGTATTGTTAAAAGCGCTATATAAATAGAAGTGACTTGACTTACAGTATAGCATCATATTTGCTGCATGCATTTCTAAGGCTATAAATTATCGACATGAACAAAACTTTAACAATCAGTTACATTCCTTCTACTACAAATCTATTAAAAGTCTTTTTGCTGTAAAGTTTCAAATATTTTTTATACAGTAAATACAGTCGCTTTGGTTTTTTATCCTTAATATTTGCAAAAAAAGTATGTGCATTTCACAAAAGAATTCGTACAAACTTTCCTGCACAAGCCTGCAACTTGCTCAAAATATTTAGCTCACAAACAACAGTCAAAAAGGTTATGCTGTCAATATAAATGTGCACCCTCTTGCCTGATGTAAACTATATACTGTATGTCATATCCTTTCAAAGGTACAAATTTACTGAGATTCATGAGATGTACCCGCCATTTCAGATCTATATTCTATTCATTAGTGAAAGTAAAGATTCACTTCAACAAATCAAGGCAAATTTACAAAAAGCAACTTTTGGTGCACAAGTGACTAGATGATGTGGAGGTCGAACTATTTAATTTAGGATCTGAGAAATGCTCCAAAGCGACCGAGAAAGACTGTAATGACATAGCCCATATAGGTTTAGTATACAAGCATTCTTTTTTTATAAATCATGCTAAAATAACACACATCACGCTCTTCTCGCAATCATGATGTGCAAACGTATGTTTCGCTACTGCAATTAAACAAAAGTATTTAAATATAATTTACATGCATTTTATGTCAGAAGCTGGCTGTACAGTTATAAATATCTAAATAGTTTAAATAACAAAGTATTAGAATTTCATACTTTTTGTCCATAATAATAAAAGCAGTGGCACCAGTTTGTATATATTTGCTTAGTTTGGGCTTCTGAATAAAATAACAGCACTGTTTTCTTTCATACGTAAACCATAAAATGCATATATATTACAAATAATTGTTTATAAAAAAAAATTACAAAAACTATTAAACACACACACATATATTTATACATGCACATATTATTATTATATACCTAAAAGAACTGAAACTAAAAAATACATTTTTAATTAACACCCATTTCTTGACATATTTTATATGTCAGTGATAACAGAGTTATATATCACCTCAAACTCGCTGCCAGGTGAATCATAACCATACCCGCAGAATAATCACTAACTAACTAAAGCTAGTCAATATATTACAGGATTTACAACAATCGTGCCCACATTAAAAGACGCTACTGTACTTAACTGTAATGTCACTTAAAAAGTTTTCAGAAATCTTTAATTTTAAAAAAGATACTGATTTAGTAAATTAGTGATTTGAGTAAAATGAGGTTTACTCAACTAAGTCCGAGTTATATTCTTTATCAAAATAAGGCTGACATTCCAAGAGTTAAGTTCATTCTTATAACGTTACCAAATTAACTTACTGTGGTGCTAGCTCATGCTAGGATTAACGTTATATTTCACTGAGTTTCTTAGACTCTAAACACAACCAAGAGTGACTAAAAGGTGCTTGTTAATTTATAAAAAAGTACTAAACAAGACACAACAGAAAATATAAGAGACAATAAAAGCTAATGATTAGCACATTAGCTTCAGTGAACCAAAAAATGTACCGTAACAGCTACTGCAAATAAGTTGAATAACACCTGAAATGGCTGAACTCCTTAATATTAGTGTTAGCTTTCATGAGCATTAATGAAGTAAGTATTAATTGTCAAAACATCTGTGAATGACTCACTATGGTGACACTGGCTTTGCGCAAGTCTCTATTCTCCTCCTGCAGAGCTTTACACTTCAGTTTAAACGTCTCGAGCTCGATCTTCAGGACTTTATTCTCTTGCTGTAAAGAAGCCAGGCGGTTCGTCAGCTCCTCTAGACGGAACGAGGAGATAAGGATGGAGGAGGATGAGGATGAGGAGCACTGAGGGGTGGCTCCGTCTGTGTCGCTCTCACTTGCGCTATCCGCCATCATTGAGCATCAGCGTGAGTCAATGCGAGAATGAGGAATGAAAAAGCTGCTAGAATGGGAGTCGCTGCAGCGACCTCTAGTGATTCGATCCATTTAAGCGAATCGGTTCGTTTCTCCGTTCAAAAGGTTCGCTCTGGAAGTGGGCGGGGCCTAGAGTTGTTAAAAGTCCTTAATGCACATTTAGAATTCAAAGTATCTTTAAAAAGGTGTTAGTTATTGCTTAGACGTTTGCTTTGCTGTAACATGCTGTTAATTTTTCTCAGCTCTGATATGGTTGGACCAATCACTAGTTGAGCCTGCCAAAAGAAGAAAGCTGGACACCAGGGTCGGTATGTTTAAATATTATACAGTTATAAACAAGTTACGTAAACTCAACTGTATACAGCTATGTTAACCTTACATGATTTCGTTAATCTAAATTTCTATCAGTCACTCTCATAATCATAAACCAATTAGAAGTTAAGATGGTTTTTCAATGCTCTCATAACTTTTGTGTCCATGCAACCAAAAACGTCCAAGCCTCAAAAATTTAATAAATTACAAATATTCCATCCAAGTCAACAAAGTGAGAAGATTGTTTATATAATGAGCTTATGATGAACTTTATATGATCTATTTAATTTAGAAAGGTTTATTTGTAAGTTTCACCTCAGAATCTAAAGAAAAAAATAATAAAATAAATTCTATTTTTTTATATAAAATGCAGATTTATTTATTATTATTATTTATTTATTACTAATTTTAAAAACATAAATTTCTTTTAAGACAATTAAAAACTGACATTTTATGGCAATCAATAATATTTTAATTACATTTTCCCAGCGTTGGAATACTGTAATGAAAATGGCTTAAATTTTAAAATGTACTTAATTGTAATGGTAATATTGTCACAGTCCAACAAATAAATATTGAAAAATAGTCTTAAATTCCTGTACTTATTTAACTTTTTTTATCATGAGATTCCCCCTTAAATGTTCCAATGATGCTTAATATTGAACAAGAAACAAAACACAGTGAGGGTTTGAACACAATTTATTATAAGCTTAAATAATTAATTTGATCATCCAGTGTATGTTTGTTTTTTTTCTCCATACATATGTTTGTTACCAGATCTATGATCCATGAATGCTTGGGTGATTTCTCAATGCACCAAAATCAAAGTAAAATTTCCCCCAAAACCACAGAAGCCTTGAAAAATAGTGAAACACTGCTAAAATGATTACAAATGACTGGCTGACAGAAAAAGACTTACAGCCAATGCACATGAGAACAATTAAAAGTTCATCATGGCAGTTGACACGACGCGTACCGGTGAGTGTTTGGATCGCAGCTGTATCTGTAACTGCATAGAGATCCTGCCGCTGTGATGTGATGGGACACAGTGTATTTTAGTGAGGCTGAACAATAGTGGTGTGATACTGTCATCTTTCAAAAGAAAAAACAAAACTGTGAGCATTAGCAAGGCTGTGAGTGCATACATACAGAGCATCATTCCCCCTTCTCTTGTGTGTTATGCTGTTTAGAAAAAATCAAAATAAAGTGAATCACATGCATGAAAATATTAGTACTCTGAAGAAGTCTTTAAACAGAACTGCAACGTATCCAATGTCCGTACACACTGAAATCAGCAGTAGGTGTGAAACCTCTTTTGTTAAAATCAAGCTGGCTTTTTTTTCATTTACAAACATTTTTCTTGCTTATAATTATACAAGTGCATGTGAAGTTACACCGAAGCGTTCCCTTAAAATTGGAATCAGAATTGGTAGTTCATTCCTACACACTTGCCAGTGCATTAACAATATTGTGAGCCACTTTCAAATTTATACAGTGTAATTTATGTACATCATAAGCTCCAACAGCATTATACACTCCGACATCATGGGTCCGAGAGAAAAAAAAAAAGTAAGGCGAGTGTAGAAGGTGATTCGAACGAGTCCCTCCTTTTCTGTCAATCTGCAGTATGTTTCGTGGCCTCTTTGGTCACTTGGTCTCGTATCGGATGCCCCAGACCAGTCGACCGAAACACCGCACCAACAAAGCCCTCTTGACCATTAGCCGTTCCGTGCTATTGACAGAAATAAGTTTTTTTTTCATGCTCATGCGAAATCAAAAGCCATTTGGCTGAAAACCGTTTGTTTTTATGAAAGCTGCAGACACACGATCCTCTTCCCCTGACCTCCTGCGCGTTTCCAGTGATCCTTCTTGTAGGAAAATGATTTTAAAACACTTTCAGATCTGAAACACGGTGAGACACAGAAATATATTAACTTAATTTATTCATTTAAGAGCATAGCATAGCTTTAGTCTGGAAAATCTGGTATTTAAAACTCAATGTAAAAGTAGAAATAAGCTTAAAACAATTCAAAACTATTTCTAGGCAACTAATTAAATATATATATAGTGCTAATCATGATTAATCGCATTAAAAATAAAATTTTTGTTTATATTATATATTTACTGTATGTGTATAAATATACAGATGTAGTCTATATTTCAAACATATTTACATGTTTACAGATTGATATATTCATATTCTTATATTTTATATTATATTTAAATATATTTAATAAACATAAACATAACAGATTTTTCTTTAATATATATCTGTGTGTGTTTTATGTATTTCTATATACATAATAAATACTGTACATACAATATATACACATATCATTTAAACTAAAACTTTTATTTTGGATAAAATTGATCACAATTAAATACTAATATAATAATAATTATATATATATATATACACTGTATACATATATAAAACACGTCACATGAGGTAAAACAATTTGTGAAAATTAGTCTGTGATGACTTTAGATGGTCCAATCATTGTGTAGATTCACAATGCAAAACCTAAATGACCCTACAAACACTATGTCCTGGTCTGGTCACAATGGCATGAGATAAAAAACAATTGCATGAACTGATTTGCTGCATCTGCATGTCATCAGTGGGCTGCGTTTCAACTGTACTGGAAAAAGTGCTGTTACAAAGCACATTTTTCTGGTGTTTATTGTTTTGATGACTATACAACAAAAGCTACCACCTAAAATGGTAGGATTCCACTCCACTTGGTTTTTAACCCCCTGACTTCCACTGAACTTAGTTTTATGCCTAGGGACTTACCAAAAAGAGCACAACTGTTACGATTGACCCATTTTCTCTCTTTGTCTTCCTTCCTTCTTTATGCCCTTCCCTCCTTCTCCAGCCTGAAACAACAAAAGCTTGTAGTTAGAGATGACTCTAAATTATCATCATACAGCACACAACATCAACAGATATATAACTGCAGTGTCCAAACATGGTAACACACGGCAAATGCTATAACAGAAAAATAATATTAGTGAGAAACCAATGTTCCCTCAAATTTTTTTCCAAAAAACAATTTTTTATAGACATTTTAGCCACATAAGCATAAAAACCAAAAAAAATGTAATTCCATTATCAAGTAATCAGAAGAGGCATGCTGTACATACAACTTTGTAAACATATCTAAAGATTTCCACAGAGATATATACAGGTACAGGAATCTTAATTTCAGTTCCAAAGATGAAAAAAGTTTTAAAGGGATTTGAATGACATGAGGATGATGTGCTTTTTCACTTCACATATTTTTGTAATCTGCTTTTTGTTCTAAATGTTTTTTGTTCTGTATTGGAGCAACATTAAAAGTGCGCGGCCACACAGCTAAAGGGAACACACATCAGTCCACAGACATTTTTCACTCAGTTTTCCATTAATAAAGCCACTTCAAACTAAAATCAAAAAACTTGGGTTAGAATTCAGAGACAGCAGGCTGTTCTAAAATGTTCTGCACACTGCAGGCCGACACAAGCATCAGCACAGCACATGAATCCAACCTCAGTGTGCTCTCTGTGGGGCCCGGGGCCCCCTTGTTCCTCTTTCTCGGCCCTATTGGCCTGCCGGGAACGCTTCCCACGCTTTCTTCTGCCTTTTTCCTCCACACCAACTGTGCGACGCACCACTTTCCGGATGACCTAAGAGAAGGGGGCAAAGTCATGTCTCATGGTACTGGCTTAAACCCACAGGGTGGCAGAGGGGGATGGAAAAGACGTGGTAAAATGAGGAGACTGTGACGCTGCTAGGGATGGGCATGGACATTACTTTTCTGGTGACCATGTTTCCATCTTCATCTGTGTACTGCTCCTCTGTCACAGTCTCAACAGGGATGTTTCTGGCCTGATCACCCTACAGAGGTGGGATGCATAATTAAACATCAGATCTTTTACTTTGTTTAAACTTTTTATCACACACACACACACACACACGTTTGTTTTGGTGTAATGGTTTTTATACTGTAAAAAACGTATTTTCTGTCACCCTACACCAACCTAAAACTTACTCCTCACAAGAAACTTTGTGCTTTTTTACTTTTTTATTTCTTAAAAAAAATGTAGGAAAAAGAGGAAACAACCTCATGATTCACCCTCTCCATGTAATACCTATGTCATACCCATGTGATTATACAATTGTGTGTCCTTATGTCACAAAATCACGTGCACACACACAAGCACAATCTGTGAGTAACATGTAGTTCCATAAAATTTGGCCAAAAAAGAAAAATATTAGGAGAATATTATTAAAACATAAAAAAGAAAAATAGATCACACTAGAAAAATACACTCCAAAACTCAAAGCAGCATCTTCATGAAAGGTGGCAGTGTGCTAATCACTTCATTCCCTCCTAGCACACAGACTAAAAGCGCACGCAAAGACTCTAGCGCACAAACTGGCCCAAAGAAGTACCACTCATAGTACCTTCAGAATCACTCTCCGGCGATACACTCTGGTGGTGACAGTTTCTTCTCCATCAGAGCTGGATTCATTATCTTTATGACCTTCCTGCTATAGTCAGGTCAGCAAATTACAGAAGTGCATGAGCCCTCAAACTCACATGCAGTGCTTCAGACCTTTAACTAATGTTATATAAGTCACAAATATTCACTGTGCTCAAAAATGTATGGCGACCCAGCATTGATAATGATTACTTCTTTCAATGGAGAATTAATCACGTTTACATTTGCAGTTGTAATCAATCTAAAGTTAGATGGCTATAAGAAAAAAGTTACATTCCTCATCTGTTGAGGTATACAAGACGCCTTTGAAGCATACTCAAGTACTTCAAGGATTAAATACAATACATGTCATGACTTTTGTTAAAATTGGATTTGGTTATTGTTCATCTTTGTTGTAGCTTGAGACTTGAGAGACTGGAAAAGACATGATTAAATTTGCAGTAAGTTACTATAGCGTGACAGTTAGAGTACAATAGAAAGTCTACAAAGGAAGGCCCCAAAAGAAATGGAAATGTGTTCTGAAGAAGGGAGAAGAGAGAGAAACCCTAAGCGATGTCTGCTTGGTTAAAAAACTTGGTTTATATAATACATTGATCATTTTTTACAATCTCTCAAAAAAACATTTTACCTGGACTTTAGGCCCTGAAATGTCTTCCCCCGGCCTGTTGTTTGGTCCTCTGTCCTCTAGAGCCTCACTGCTTACTTCTTCTTGTCCAGAGTCTTTCCTAGCTTTGCCCTTTGGTTTGCTGGAGGACTCACTGGCGTCTGGTGACAAGCGAGCTTGGGCTTGAAGCTCTGGATGTTCCCCATTTTGCCTCTCAGTTTTCACTCCAGGTGTTGATGACATTATTTCTTGGCTGTGGAGGCAACAAAGTTTAAAAAACATTACTTGATTGATACCTAACCTGCTGAGCTTGTGGAATAAGAATACAGTTTGTTGGTAGAGGTCACTGATCTTACCTGGACTCTCTCTGCCCTTGTGTTTCAGTACTCAGACCTTGTCCCAAAGTTGCCATCTTCCCATTTGTACCGGATATCTCACTCTGCATACCTGAAACTGAAGACATGTCTTTTTCTGACAGCTGAACTTGAGAGAGGATTGCTTGCAGCCTCTCCTCAGTCATCTCCTCATCCTCTGAGCCTTCCTCCAACTTAATGTTCTCCAAGAGAGACTTTATTTTCTCTTGGGTCATCTCTTCATCTTCTTCATCAAACCCAGGCTTGCCACGCTCTTCAGGAGCTTCGCTGGCTGGGACACTAAAGGGAAACTTAGGTTTGACTTCCTTGTGCTCTTTTACTGGACTGTTTGGGAAGACGTCTGATTCTTTTGAGGTTCCCTCGCTGTTACCTTGTTCAGAGGGCACTGCTAATTCTTTGGTGACACCAAAATCATCTTCAGCTGACCAATCCTCTTGGCCAACAGACTCTCGACCTCCAATAGAGGTGTCCTCTGCCATGACGGTAGGCGGCTTGGTATCTGCAGACACTGGGGCACTAGTGTTTGGCAAGGACAGTTCACTGGGTCTTACAGGGGCACTAGAGGGGAACTTTAGGGTAATGTCATCGCCAAAAAAATCATCTTGACGCAGAGGGGTAGGGGGCTCATAGTTTAGCTCTGAGGGACTCTTGAGCTCCAGGTCAATGTTGTGGTAACCTGAGTGATACAACACAGTGAGATGGAGGGGAACACCACTTGTGCGCTATGACACAGCAACAGATGTTATGACAGAGGCCCTTGAAAATGTCATGGTTCATGTTGATGTTAAGGTGGCATTCTGAATTTATAAAGTCCTGATGGCTTTAAATGAGTATTCTGGGTTATATGCAGAAGTCCTACCTTAAAAATTTAATGACTTCACAACTCCAATAACAAATACTTTCATATAATTGAAGTGTTTTAGTAAAAATACAAGCTTAATATTTTAGCTTTAAAACCTTCTGGCACACTTGCCCTATTATACCAGAGACTCATTGTAATTACATTTTTTAAGGAAAAGTAATTTTCGATGGTAGTAAAAACGATACCACAGATAATAATTTGCAGGTAACCTAACCCAGAATACTCAATTACAAGTATACCATTAAGGTAAGAAACATGTAGTATAATTAGTATACAGTATCTGATTGTGTAGTTTACCATGTAATTTTCAAAGGCAGATAATTACAACACTAAATATAAAGTTCAGGAACAGTGGGGTCTTGACATAAATGGAGGAAGATGAGAGACGATGATGAGGAGGAAAAGGACTGTTTGGTCAACACTTTAAGGTTAGGAGATATAAAGGATGTAGATGAACTAGAGGCAGTGGAAACTGTCATGGACACCATGTTACAAAAAAATGAATCAAGACAAGACGTTGCAGATATTGTGTTAAAAAAATGAGATCATGATGATGTTGATATATGAAGATAAGAATGCAGTGTTAATAAGAGCGAGTTATCATAGCATGATAGAAGAGCTGTAGCAAGAGAAAGCACTAATTTACTCCACCAAAGAGAGAGAGAGAGAGCAACTACGCTAAACAGAGCTGTACTTTGAAATGGGACAAAGGTGTAGCTATGAAAGAAGTTGGAGAAGCAGCAGGTCTGGATTTGAAGCAGAAGCACTCTGTCAGGAAGGTTCAGAGGATTCTGGGATACTGAAGGATCAGGCAGCTTGACAGCAAGCAGACATTCCATAGTAGCCAGAGCCATGCTATTGATATTGCTTCCAAACTACTGAGTTACTGTTAGCATACACAGAGAGAAACATTAAGGCAATCATGCTGTAAAAGCAGGTTGAATACTATTATGTTTTCATGTATGTTTAAAATCTCAAGATAAAACAGAGCACTATTGCCATTGCTAATAGCTACATTAGTTGGTATACTTTGGAGAGGATACGTTGTATACACATAAACATAATATTTATCTTATTTTGGTATGAACCAAATCTTAAACCCACCAGCACACAAGCAGAATAAACCTTAACAGATATTTCAGTAGAGCACAACAGTGAGCACTAACTTATTTTTTGCCTATAATGGCTATTGCAGTTGGCAATTTGGCAATTAATTTGAATTTCTACAAAAGAATGTATTGTCAGTTGACGACATCATATATGAAAGGTTCATTCATAATCATTGGTGAACACTAGTTTTTTTAACTTATGGATCCCAACTGTTACTCCATATAAACCTATTTATAATTTCCACTATTATACAGATGGGAGTAAGTTTTGATTCAGCATTAGCTTAAGTCATATACTCTATAGATGCATGCTTTAATGCTTTCATACAAACATACAATCATAATAATTCAATATTTATGATCACACTGATCCCTGACTGGTCCAACACCAGGCTGGGAAACAGCAGTGTTGATAATTGGCCAACCTAACTGATTAGAAAAGTTTGGGATTTAAACTTAAACTGGAGTTTAAGTTTATACTGGGTTTGAATTTAGAGCAATAAGTGTTTTGCCATGATGGTTCTATGAATCTACAGATTTGTGAGAGACATAGAAAAGTAGAGTTCAGGTAGATGGGGCTAAACTTTACCATCAGCCTGCTCCTGGGAAACTGCGCTATCATCTGCAAAACATCTTGTGCCTGAAATGTTACCATAGTCAAATATCGGCCCTTCCAGCAATGTCACAATATCCAGCCGATTGATCTTTGTCAGGACTGCAGTTAAGGCATCCGCTAAAACCAAAAGAAAAGATTGTCATGGTTGCGCATATTTGCTAAACAAGAAATTATGCCTTTAACTTATTTCTTTTATATAACTTGGATACAGACGTCTGTTCCTGCCCAAACCCCACCCACCTTTCTCCTCTCTGTATGAGTTACCCTTAGTCAGAAAAGATGTAGTCCATAGGCACACTTACTTGTAGCGTTTTTACCATCACGGCTAACCCATTTCTTCAATAGCATGAAACTCTGAGCTGTCAGTGAGTTGGGGTTTTCCACACGGATTTGATTTATCTCATCAACCGAAAATTCCATTTCCCTGGCCAGCTCTGCAACACATTAAAAATAGATTAACGACTCTTCTGTCTTTACCACTCCCCCGTACACATGTGCGCAGTACTGCAGTGACTGCAGATGGCACACCCTTCTGATCACAGAAGCGCCGATGCTTTGAGAAACAACAAAATATGAGGCGAAACCGTATGTGCACAACAAAGTAATACTAAAGCTTAGCATTTAGGGGTATAAACGTGAGATGTTATTGTCACAGATGACATAATTACAGAAATTTAAAAAATATAGGCTATATTTGTGCTAAGTTGTAATGTGACACTCTGTCCTCTAGGTGGTGTAATTTCTTACCAGTCCAACTTAGGCCAAGATGATCTGCAACAATAGCCATACGTACATCTGTTCTTTCACACGGGCTCTGAGGGCCTGAGAGCAGAAGACGGAAAGTTATGAAAATCTTTAAAAACATGATATTAGAGAAGTTAGAAAAGTAATAAATCAGACTAGTCTTTTCTGATCAAGTCAAGATAATTAAAAGTTTGGGGAGATTTTTGCATATTTTATCCACAACAAAACAAGTCCATATCCAAATCACAGGTGAGGGGAGACTGATCAGAAAAGGGTTGCAAAAATATTTTGATATAGTCAGTTAACTTATTAGAGGTTTTAAGAGGTTAGATTTGTAAATAATGCATCTAATCAATCTAATTGGAAATGTTTAAACCTTCTGATGGTATACTCTTACCAGAAACAACAAATATATCAGAAAAATATGAAAAAAATGTTTCTACCAATAAAGCAGAGAGTCAAATGTGAATTCACAGTATCAAATGAACTAAACATGCGGCATCTTTGGTGCTGTGCTAGGACTGTGTGTCTACGTGGGCTCACGAGATCGACAGGCTTCCTTAGCACCTTACACAAAACTAGGAACCAATAAAAACGGCCAGCAACCCACTCACACTGGCATGCTACAGTAAAACTGACTATCCATAGAGAGAGAGATCTGAAAACAGTTTTAGGGACCAGTACACAAGTACAGAAAGAGAAAGAAAATGACAAATGACAGAGATGACATCTACAGTCAGGTCACACCACAGGCAATCACAACGGCTCATGCATCTAAGATCATACAAGTGTAAAGTTTTACAAACTAGGCTCGATCTCCACGCCGGGGGCCATTTGAGGCCCAGCACCCTGACTGCCTTCACCTCCATCAGTCCTCCTACTCCTCCTCCTCCTGTCTCTGCCGGACTGCTCAACCTGTGACCTCACGTCTCTAGCAGACCTGGATGTATTGGAGGGTTGCGACGCGTCTGATAAAGATGTGTTCCTTGATGTGCTGCTTTCTTCGTCCTTATCATATGCCTGCATCTTTTTCTCTTCACTGGAATGGCAGTCCACACGCTTTACTGCTCTACTGGGATTTGAACAACTAGACTTTTTGCCAACCTCACACAGAGGCTCCTGATCACATTTACTGCCTGATCTACTCAGTGGACTGGGTTTTGATCTTTTGTTGGTGGTTATCGTTTTGGTTGGCTGTGCTTTACCTTTCTGTTTGGCTATTGTTGTTGTCCTACATTTTCCAATTGGTGAGGAACTAACATTTTTGAACCTCATCATTGGGATTTTAGATCTAGGCTTCACTTCTGGGAATGGATCTAATCGATTCCTGGCTACTGGTCTAATCTTCTGAATTGGTCTCAAAGACACAAGTTTTTTAGCCGGTGGTGAATGTGGTGTTCTCACTGGCAACCTAGACTTTGGTGGCTTTCTCGTAATGTCTTTGCATTTGCAGATTACATCATTATTCTGTGCACTGCCATCCCTTAAAGTACCAGTGTCCTTTCTGACTGAATCTTCACATGGGTTTATTACTTGTACTGAGCAAAGATCAGACACTAACAGCTGTTCGGTTTGTATGCTGCTTTGTAGCAAGCAGTGCATTCCAGCATTTAAGGCCTCAAGACTAGCATTATCACTGCAGTTTCTGGAATTACTGGAAGTTGTCTGGAGGTAAATTGTTTGTGGCTCTGTCCTCGATGAGTCTGTCCTCTGATTGTACTTGCTTGCTCTAAAGGTGTCTGGTCCTACTTGACGTGCAGTCTCTGGTGTTTGACCTTGAGAACTATCCCAATCTACACAAACAAAATCTCTCCTCTCAGAGTTGGAAGATTTGAGTCCTACCTTAAAAGAAGAACATAAAGAACTGACTTCTGAATAGGGGGGAGGCTCCATGTCATGAGATGTGTCAGAGTGGTCAGTGCATATCTCAATGATATTGTATGATATAACCGTGTTGTCTTCCAATTTAACTTGTGCTCTTTCAACTATCTGTGGATTTGAAGTGCCTACATTTAGTTTTCTGAACCCATCCCCTATCCTCCCTCCTAATGTATGCTCACCGATCTGAAAAAATTGCAGCCTCTCTTCAACAAAATCCCGCTTGCTCATGTCAATCGCACCACTGCGGGTCATCTCAAACATCTTCCCTTCGTGGAAGGGGAAAGGGTTTGGCTCGCTAGTTGGTGTGCTTTCATCGGTTGGAGTTCTTGCAGGAGTTGTGTCAGGGGTTGTTGCTGTAGACCTGTCATCTACTGCTAGCCCAAACGGCTTGGGCTCATCATCTTTAATTCTAGCGTCCACAACTTCATCTTCTCCTCCTTTGCTTGACCAAGGATCAAAGCCTTTTGTTGCAACAGTTTTAAAAGGAGTATTAAACTCCTCATCTAGCTTGTAACTAAAGTAAGTGTCTGACAATCCTTGATCAGATTGTTTTCCATCTTTTTCACTGTCCATTCCATTCCTTTTGTTTGAGGAATCAGTTTTAGCTTTGGTCTTTTTGTAATCCTCAGCTGGTGATTCTTCATGAATTACTTCAAGTTTACTTTGGCAACGGTCACTTGGTCTAGACATATTATCTGATGCCCAAAGATCCTTTCTGTTTTCATTGGGAAACGGTTTGGCAATGGGTTCAATCAAGCCATCATCCTCATCTTGAAGTTCATATCCATCAAGAGAGTCAATCTCAGTGGCATCAGTGTCATGAGAGAACTCTGCAGTTGTCGCTATTGAGCAATCTGTGATGGACTGATCATTGCCATTTTGTTCATAATCATAATCTTCTGATTTTCCATTACCATTTGTCCCTTGTTCTTTATCATTCCCATTCTTGTCAGGGGATTTGGATGGGCTTTTCTTCAAATCTATGTCCTCATCAATCTTAAAGGTATATTTCTTTATTGGAATAGGTTTAAAGATAGATTCCTCCTCCTCGCTTGAATCACTATCATTAGCTCCTGGGGGCACAGGAGATGGTGGTTGGACTCTTATTATAAGTTCGGCAAGAAGATGTTTATCATGCTCCTCTTTGAGATTTACTTCCATCAATTCAGTCTCAGCCTCTGAGGAAGGAGTTGACCCTTTTTTCTCAGGCTGTGAGGAATCAGAATCCAAGGGAGGTGGAGGAGGGAACTCTATATATGCAACTCTTTTGTCTTTTGTCTCCTGGCCAGCTTCGTGCTTATCATAGGCTCCTTTTTCTGGTCCAGATTTTTTCAAATAAAAAGCTTTGCCTTGTTCACTATCTTCTGACTCCTCTGAAACCTCAGCTATTGGGCTTGCAATACCTGGCATAAATGCAACAAATGGATCAGGGGTTCTCGAGGTGAGATCATAGCTGACCTCTTCTGAACTTGGTGTCTCGGGAGTCATAGGACTTTTGCCAGAGCTGTCAATAAAAGAAAACTGTTCTAAAGTATCATCATCTGGGCTGCCTTGAGGAGATGTGGACTGTTTCTGTTTAACTGCATAAATTGTTCGACTTTCTGAGCTAATCATCTTTTTTAATGTTCCATTGGTTCCTCCTCCTCCCATATCTTTGTCAGACTGTTTCCCCACTTGAACACTTACATAGACTGGTAAAGTTTTAAGCCCTTTGAAACTTTCTCTTGTTGTAATGGTGGATATTTTTTCAACCGAACTAGTGTCACTTATACCACTTGTTCTACTTTCAGAAGAGACTTCTTCAGACTTCTTTGTTGCAGCTTCCTCTCTCTGTAACTCTGAACGACCCTGAACCCTTGGTTTGGACAGGATAGGTATGTGTGATGGGCTCTTTTCAGATAATTTAGTTAGCGTGTCTTCATTTAACTTCTTTGACTGATTTTTGTCTGGGGAAACAGGTGATGTTCTCATAGGAATATGAGATTCTGTCTTTTTCTTAAGGGTCTTTATCTGAAAGTCATTCTTACTGTTACTATCCTTAAACAAAGCTGTTTTAACTGTCTCATTTTTAATCTCACTCTTTAAATACTGCTGCCCTTTAATATCATTCGTTGCACTATGCCTGTCTGCAATATTTCCATCCTTCAAATCTTGACAGTCATCTTTAGTAAAGCTCTCCTGAGTTTCATCAAACTTTCTATCCTTCATTTTCTCAAAATGTGAGGCTCTTTCAACAACAGTATCTGATATGGTAATTTTTTCAGGTAAACATTTTTCACCCGACTGCTTTGAGACAGTAGTGCTACTAGGGGTTACTTTACTTTTATCAGTTTCTGTTAGTTTTTTAGGAGGTGAGTGTCCTTCATCTGTGGAATCAGCTTTTGAGGGTTTTGAACCAGGGTAGTTTTGGTATACTGGTAATTTACTTTCTGGTATTTTTTTAAATGATTGTGTTAGAGGCAACTTCTGATCCTGCTTCTGTGCTTCTATTTCAAACCTTTGTCGAACAGAACTCACTCTAGAAGTCTTAACTGGGACTGGGGGGCCTGCATCACCTATCTTCGCCTGCTTAGGATCTTTGTGCGGTTTTGTCTTGTCCTCACTTACTTGCCTCTCGGGACTGTTTGGCAGACTTGCACTTTTCCTTTCGCTTGTGCTGCCAAACATCTTCTGCCTGCCTTTGTCCCATTCCTCAGCTGCAGTCTTTTGCTTTTTCTCAGGGCTGCTGCACATTGAGCTTGGCCCTGACCGTGTCTCTCGTGAAAATCTGGTTGGTTTCTTTTTCTCAGGGGACTTGAGCTCATCATTTAACTTTTCAGTTTTGTCCCTAAAAAACTGTGAAACCTCACTCAGTTTCTCCTCTGCCTCTTTAATGGTCCGATCTACTCTATCTTCATATATAAGCTTCTCTCTGTTCCTGTCCTGCCTATCCTGGGTGAATCTCATCCACACTGCATGTTTAGGGCTACCGGGCTCTGTGGTATAATGTAATACTGTAACTTTGTCATATTGCTCATCTTGTGGGGGATATTTACCTGATTTGTCTGATGCATCCCTTGCTGTCTTTAATTTGGACTCCTTCCTGGGGCCAGCAACTTTTTCTCCATATACACCTTCTGCCCCATGTACCTCAGTGGCTACACTATGCGCCTGGTCAGCCACTGAGTCCTCAGTATCAGAGTGTGATATGTCTAATTTTTCTGAGAGCAACATTTTCTCAGCAAACCTGTACGATTCCCCTCTCAACTCAGATAACTCGTCATCATGATACTCAATAGAATGCTGGCTTAGAAATTTTAAAGCTTTATATGACTCATCTGCAATAAGCTGAGCTGAACTGGGACGAGACTCTTCCTCTTGAGAAACAGGTGTATTGACTCTGGATGTGTCTAAGAAGGGTGGCAGTGATTCTTCAGCAGTAAGTTCCTCCTCGTCTTGAAGAACCTCATAATCACCATCAACCCTTTCAACAAGCTCTTTGAGACCTCGGTCACTCCTGCATATTAACTCTGGATGCTTTTTGGTCTCTCTGATTATAACTTCTGTCGGGTCAGATGTGTTGCCCTTTTCTATGTGTACCTCAATAATTCTCTCAACTTTGGGCTTTTTATCCTTTTCTAGGAACCGTGGCGACAATTCATCTCCTTTAATGCTATCTTGGCCAGCTTTATGCTCAAATAAACCGGCAAATTCTTTGGAAGGGTCTCTTCCAGACTGAAAAGCTTTCATGATGTCTCGGACTGACATTGTGTCTTCAATCCTGTCAGAGGCAACATCTTTAAGTTGAGGTTTGTGGTAGACCATTCTAGTTGTGGTGGTGATATGAGTTTCTTCTTTGACGCAGGCCAGTTCCTCAGAGCTGGCTTTCATCTGCAAGGCTTTTACCTTATCTTTGATCGAGCTGACTGCTGGCTCAGGATCAACTGGAGGCTTCAAAGCTGCTGCCTCATCCATTAATGGCTCACAAACCTCCTCAGGATGTTCATAGCTCCTGATGACATGAACAACCTCAGTTCTGGTTTCTGTTATGACAGGGGGAATGGGCGCATCTGTGAAGGGGGGTTTGGGCCCTGTGCTCTCTGCACTTTGAGGAGCGGATGGGGTCTTTTCACTTCTGGTTTCAAAGCCGCTATCTGAGAGAGGACTCTTATCTTGTTCATGGGAAAAATCATCAGGAGATTCCAGGATAGCATCTGTGCCACTATAGGATTCTGCTAATTTACTCAAGTCTTTCTCTGAGGGAGAAGTCCGCATACCTGTGGGTGGCATTTTGAGCTTGTGCTCCGGTTTCATGGTACGCTTTTGTTTTTCCTCCCCTTCCTTCTTTATTTCATCATACCTGCTTTTTACATCAGCTATTTTTGAAAGGGAACTGGCACCAAGATCATTCATTAAGTAATCAAACACTTTAGCTAAATTGAGATCTTTTTCTGGCACAGACTGTGACCCAACAGGAATGGTTGGTTCAAATGTTGGCAGGGAATGAAAGGCACTCTGTCGTGCCTCGTCAATTTCATCTTTGGAGAACTCTTCCCATTCGTCTTCTGAGGCCCTGTCTTTACTTGAGCTTTTAGCCTCGCTCAGGACATCTTTTGTGAGAATTTCACTAACTTTGACAAGGTCCTCTTTAACTTTCTCAACCAAACTGAAAGGCTCTTCATCCTCCATCCTGGCCTCTTTAGAAACATGCGAGTGGAAACTTTTGGCTGTGGCTGATGTGTCAGTTTGCAAAATTGCAGTCATTCTTATCAGATCTTCCTTCATGTCGGCCACATCCTTAAGAATCTCTTGACTGGATGTCAGTGTGGGTGCGGCAGCAGCTTTAACGACTGTTGGGGAAATAAAAAGCGAGGGCTTCGAGGGTTTCATTCGTGATGTTGAGGACTGTGCTTGGGTGTGTGTCTGAGGTGTGATTGTTATTTTTTCAGGTAGTTTCTTCCTCTGGGGTTCAGGGAGCACATTGACCACGGAGAATACTGGAACGGACATGGAAACGGATGACATTGATGTGGTGGTAGTAGCTGGTGATCTAAGGGTATCGTAAACAGAACTTGATAAATTTGATCTTAAAGTTGAAGATACAGATTTTAGCGTACTATAGTTTGACGCCGAGCCAGCGGTAAATGTTTTTTCAGCCTCACTGAATGCTGCACCAACACTGGCCGTAGCTGCTTGCGTTGTGGCCTGTATTCGTTCTTGTAAGCTGTAAGCCCCTCCTGTAAACAGACGGGAAGATGTGGAGGAGGACGAAGGGTATTTTATTGGTGAAATGGATCCGTTTAACAGGACTGTTTCAGTATTGGATATTGTAGGCTTAGCTGATGAAGAAAGCGATGACAGAATCGTACCCCTAGTTGCATCTGTGGTTGTTTTAATAGAGGACAAGCTTGTTCGAACGGGTGAGGAGGCTGCTATACTTGTGGGGGCCAGGGTGGATCTAAATGATAAAGACGTGTATGTATTTGTGGTTGACTTTATAGAATCAGCTTGCGTTACTGTGGTGAAAGTTCTGTCTAGCAAGGATCCAGGTGATGAAATCAAGTTAGCTCTTGAGGACAATGAAGCAGCGAGCCCCTTAATGGAGACTGGATCTGTGCCAGTTTTACCTGGCGAAGACAGGAGACTAGAGGAAATTTGGTTTTGGGGTTGTTGAACCACAGTCTTTATTGGAGATGACATAGATCTGTATGTTCTAATGGGTGATGCTACATCGCTAACTGATTTTGCAGGAGAAGCATTTGATGTTCCTAAGGTGGACTTGATTGGAGAAGCAGAGGAAATGGACCACACAGACTTTAGTGGCGAAGCAGATGGCGTGTTGGAAGGTGAACTGGAGAGGGAACCCAGTCCACATTTTGTTTGCCCAGGGACGGTAATAGGAGCAGTCGACCATGCCTGGTAAGATCTTGTTGAAAAGACAGGTTTGTGAGCGTAACCAGCAGGCAGTGTTCTTGTTGTACTTCGTTCAACTGTTTCTTTAAACAGACAAATGAAAATCCAACATAAAGTCAACAAAAAATGGTGGAAAAACAGAGAGACCAGAAGGAAAAAATTGGTCAGTTGTGATTGTCTTATAAGTAGTAGAGCAGCAGTTTTATGATGTGAAATGGAACTGAAGATGAGGATGGTGCCAAAATAAAGATGATCCAAAGAGATTCATGGCCCATAACGGGTTCACAAAAAAAAAAATTAACAAAGCGCAAACACACAAAATATGACAAAAACGATGAACCACAAAACATAAAATGGCAAGACAAATGCACAGGACCAGAGTAAAACAATTTCACTTTTGACTTTTGATGTGCTAAATTTTCCTTTGACTGACTACCTTCATGTGCTACAGTGCCTTTTATCTGTTTGGTTTAGAAAAAAAAAAAAAAAAGATCCTTCCCAATTCATATATTTTGACAAAAACAGAAGACTCCAAAACAAAGCACCCTTGTTCCTATGCTACAGCAAAACATATTATAACAAATGCAGGCTAAATAACTACAATTTAAAGTTCATAATATCGCTCACGTCATGCAGATCTGAGTAACCTTAGTGACAGGCAATTCAGTGCAAACTGTGAAAACACCCGAGAGAATCTACCTGTGAGTCTTCATGCATTTCCTTCAAAAATGCATTAAATAATTATGCACAATCACAAAGCCAAAAGGAGCAAGACTGGTTCCAAACAGGAATTATTATTTTTTTACTTTGATGGCATAGTGCATACAATTTTGCAAGTCACTCAAAGTAAAATGTAATGAAAGTTCTTGCTAGTGTGGGTAATAATGAACTAATAGGGTAAAAAACATCTCATAAGCACAGGGCAAGCACGGCACACCAACTGAAATACCAAACTTTACATGCAAACTAAACTTTACAAAAAACAAACAAAAAAACAAGCATGTGGACTCTGTTCATGTATGGTAAGAATGTGCATATAAAACATGTTTATGCCAGTTAATATATCATAGATGGTCACAGAAAGTCACATGTTAGCTTTAATCACTCCCAAGAATTTGGTTCTCAATATAATAACTCATATATTAGTGAAAACATTACACTCACTCGTTCCAGGCTCAGTCAGATAGCTGTAGCGCTTACGTAAGGCTAGAGATGCAAAGGTATGACGTCGTTCTGGCTTTTCAGTCTGTAACAACAACAAAAAGAATCCTATCAGTTTTCTCATAATCAACGCTGCTTGAAGTTAAACTAACTCTGTTATTGTTCTATTCTTTTAAAAAAGCACTAATAGGACTTATATTGCAACACTGATTTGGAACGTTTTTTTTATAATTTTCTTTATATTACTGTACTCTTTACATTGGGTTGACCTATATAGTCTCTATTCACATCAAAGGAAATCAATGCTACATTGATTTCCTTTAATTTATTCTAAAGGCCATGAAACAAAAAGAATAACTCAGTAAGATCCTAGACGCAGAGGACCAGTGCTTTGTTAGGTAATGTAAAAATAGTAGTTTTTCTCTTCTAAATTAAAAATGTATATGCTTTTATATGTGATCCACATATAAGCCAAGTCTTGACAGTGTAGGCAACAGTACTTGGTGCATGAATGAGAAAAAAAACTAAATCAGCTTGCAGAAAGTTGCAGCAGCATGCAGTATATGTACTTTATTTGTACCCAAGTTAAGCCGTCTTAAACAAACAAATAACCCAGAGCTAAAGCAACTAGCACACCACATGGAAATGAGGGGACAGCACTATTACCTCTTCCTCAGGATCTGAATCCACATCCTTTTGGTTCCCAAGATGCATTGCAGAAACAGAGGGGATAACGTAATGAAGAGCAGGGGGAAAGAAACATCAGGATGTAAAAAAGGCGATTGAGAGCACACCCAAGTAAAAGTTACTGCAAAGCCACAGTGAAGGAACACAAAGGGGTAAAAAATAAAATAAAAACAAAGCACAGAGCCGCAACCACAGAAGCTGTTGAAATAAGCACAAGCCTGTGCACCGTCAGCCAAAGCGAGATCCAAATCAAAAGTGTGATTTGGGTCAGCCACAACAACGACAACTTGAAAAAAGCTTGAAACAGATAAAAGACACACTCAGGCAGTTTGAGCCAGGTTTGACCCTTAATGACTAGGAACACTGCTCTATCTTTCCTGAGTATGAAGATGGCATGATATGACACAGATGATCAGAGTTCAGCCTTACCTTCTTGAGTCCTGGCAGTGTGATGTTTAAATTACAGATAGCAGTCTGACCGATACCCTTGGAAGTTTTGGGTTCTCTGAGGAAGGACAAGCGGCCACATGGCTCTTGGCTGCTGTCTCTAACCTGCAGATGACAAACAAATGTTACTGCTACGAATCTTGCCCAGAATCTGCTGGATGATAGCTGGTAGAGAAGCAGCCCATCTGTTGTAAACGAGTACAAGCTTTAAGCTGGAAAATATACGACAATGTTAAAGTGAAAAGTCAAAACATGCGGAGAGCTACGTTTCTATATCATATATGAAAATTGTTATATTGAGTGCCTTCTCCTAAATTGTTATTGATATTTAGTGCCACAGTTAACCAGGAAGTGAGGTTTTTGTTCTCTTTGACTCGTTGGATGGAAACGGTGCTTTATTCACATATGCACAAAACTGCAATATCGCATAAATCATAAGTTTAATTAGAATTTGTATGGAAACAAAGCTATTCTCATCTCAGGGTCTAACAGAAATGTATGCTGAATTTTAATAACTAAACAATTTGGCAGGCAGTACGTATCTAATACTGTATGTCTAATTGTTATTAAAACACTGGAAGAACAAAAGAGCTACCTTCACACAGAACGGCAGTCTGTTTTCTTTAAAAGCATAGAAGTTAAAAACCAGCTGCTGTCCGGCTTTGGTCAGAGGGGCCAAATTGCCATAGCAGTCCACATAGATGGGCCTCCCTTCCAGCACCTTTAAAACAGACAGCTGTGTCATGCAAACCACATTTTATAAAAACGTTAATGTGCAAAATAAAATACATAATTAACATTATCAGAATTGAATGACAATAGCAACATATAACAGTTAATGCACCTCAATGTCTTTGCTTCTGGCCACCTCCTCGAAGTTCTCCTGCTGTTCCAGGGTTTTGTCCACTTTATCGTCTGTCATACAGAAGCACCGCAGGCTGGACTCCACAGGGTCATTCATTTTAGCAAACACAACAAACTTGGCCATGTAGGGCACACAGATGAGCTCTCTGTAGAGCTGGGTGGCCAAACCTACAGTCTCAGGGGTCTGATGGCAGTCTGCAAGCCAAAACCTGGACACAGATTTAACAGTCATAAAGCTAAAAATGTGAGATTTACATAATACTTCTTTTAATATTTTCTAGAATTAGATTTTGAGAAACTTGGTTTAGGCAGGGTAGAGGCTTTTATAAGAGAGAGGTTCCTAGTTGTTCTTGTACCTGGCAGACACGTTTGTTGTGAAGGACACACAGTCATTCATAAAAGTAAGAGGTGTAGTCCCAGTGATGTCCTCCCACTGAGCCGGCGATGTGCCACCTGTCACGAAATGCTTTATTAAAACTATTTTTACATTTTCTTAAGAAAATCTGAGTGCTCAAGTACAGATGAAAACAGAGATGCACTGGCTGGCCGAGCATCAGTTTGTTGTTTTTGTTTATGTTTTTACACAGCATATTTACACACAACTAAATTCAGAAAAGTTTTTGTTTTAAATCGTCATATTACACAATCTAATTGAAATTTAGAAAAAACTATTACATTATTGTAGTGTCTAAACATTTCTTTTTAGGGCTAGTTTGAATTAAAATAGAATAAATAAACACTCTTTTATTCTTTTTTTGTATAAAGAAATTGATTTCAAGATTAAAATCATGGAATCATTTTCTGAACATTGACAACCAATCAGAATGCACCTTTAAAGAGCTCAAGCAATTAAAGCAAGCAATGGCATGACTGCTGTGTGAATAACATTGCTTGTTGGTGTGGAAACTAATAGAGTAGAGGGATAATTGCAAACTATCCCACAAAAGTATATTCTATTATACATTGTTATTTTCTATAAGCCAATCCTACCAGTTATACTGCAGAGCAGGCGCAGGCTTGGTGTTGGGTCTCCTTTGTAGCCATTCACAACACCCTCTCCAGACAGTGGAGGCACAGGTATGATCATGGTAATGGGCTTATGGAACTTCCTCCTGCGAGGCTCCACTGTAACTATAGGGCTGAAGGTGGCACGGTTTCCTATAATCTTCTTCACAGCATCATCTGGAACAGGCTGGGCCTGTTAAGAGAAAGTAAGATCATTTGAGTGAAAAATCCACACAATGATCTTTATTGAAGTTTGGAATTTCTGACCGCTAGCGTCAGCAAATAGGAAATGTTTCCCAAAATAATCCCAGATATATCCGGTCTTAAAGTCACAGTATATATGTATATATAACATACTGTATATAAATAAGCCCCATAGCATACATGATCACCCTCTATCAGATCTATACAGGTGGAGCTGGGGAGGGTGGAGGGCTTCTGAAGGGCACTGCTACTGCTAATGCAAGAACTAGCCAAGCATTTGTTAAGCAGTGAGCTCATTGGCTACGGATACAGGAGAGAACCTATGCCATGTGATAATGACATAACATGTCCGATTGAGCTGACTGCGCCCTCCGGAGTTTTATAGCAGAACTATATATATATATACAACATTTTAAATTATATAGACACATGTCTACCTGCAGTCCAACTCTGATCTTCTTGGTGAGCGCACCTTCAGGAAATGAGGCTTGGACCAGAGGTACTGTCATGCTGGACAGGACCCCTCCGTCTGGACCCATTTGATTACTCTCCTGTTTGATACGTGATACCACCGCAAAGTATTGTGGGAAATCCTTTGTGATGATTCGGCAGATACGCTTCTTCTCCAGGTCTGTTGTGCTGTCGAGCTCTGTAGCATACACAAATATAATGTAAGTTTGATTTGAGGAAGCATTTGCAATACATATTTTACAAGAGCAAACAAAAAGTTTACGGAATTGTGAGTGGTGTTTGTCTATGCAAAACTTGGCTTAATGATGCTACGGTCTTGCCGTGGTGATAAATGTGTCGCAATGTGATTGTAATGAATGTATAACCCAAATGTTTATTTAATTTCAACATGTTTGTATAAGTTAAATGCCGTCTTATCTAGGCATTATGGGACACGTTGGCCATCCTACTTTCTAGACATTGCCATCACGTCGAGCACTAATCAACACTCACTAGAGGCATGTCTGAATCTTTTTGTGCTCTGGCAAGGTCAGTAACAGTGCAGATTAAATAATTATCATTTTACCTTCTTCCATGCCATTGAGGAGCTCAATGAGGTCTTCAGATTTGCAGTCATAATGATGCTCTTTCCAGGTCTCACCGTTTTCGCTCCTGAGCATAATGAGCTCTCGCTCTTTTCCTCTCATCGACCCAAAATGAGGGATCTCCACAATCACAGGGCTGTGAAAACACATCGCAAGCCTTTATCAGTGGAACCTCTGAGACTAATAAATGCGAGACGACGAGACACACGGATGCTGATGATGACTCTAGTAAATGGAGATGACGAACATTCATGGAACATTAGTGCAAAAGAGGGGCACTTGGCAAATGCATCTGATATTAAAACAGTCAAACTTTAGCGGTTTCTATTCTGAACCCAAGAGGACAGAGGCAGAAATATTTTAGTTTAGCATTAGTTTTTTTTTTTTCTTTTTACCAAGCGTCACTGCTTCATGCTTTGAAATTAAATCTTTCAAACACCAAGTCAGATGCAAAATAAAGATGTACAAAATCCTATTCTTCTTTTCATTTCATTAAAATATCTAACAAGATCAATTAACTTTCAGATGGCATAGTTTCTAAAATATTAATATCTTTAAAAATCGAGTGATATTTCAACTTGAATACAATTTAACAGTAATGGTGAGATAATATTAAAATAGATGAACACGTGTTTAAGAACAAGACAAGGCCTAGGAAATGCCCTTTCGAAACAATCAAAACACCTAAATAGAGCAAACAGTCCTAAAATTAAGCAAAACAACTGTCATTGGGATAACATAATGTAATTTAAAATCTTTTAAACAAGCACTACAGTATATCTAGCCAATGGAAATATGAATTGACCGTAAACCTAATCAGAAAATGATCAAGCATTTAGCTATCTTAGTGCATTTTAAGAAATTATGTTTAGAAATTGACTTATGTGGTCTTATTTCAAACATTATATCTTATAGTATGTTCTTATTTCACAGACTCATTGCAAGGAAGGTTTAACTGGTAGAACACAGTGCTAATAACACTGAGATCAAGGTGTTCACACATATACTGACAGAATGTGCACTTCAGGTAAAATCATTACATTTAATTTTATCAGTCTTGGATTATTAATACACAAACCCATCAAGGTGGAAAAAAGTGTGAACACTATTCATTTCTTTATTTAAAACAATCTTTTTACATTATTAATTTTCTTATTTTATGATAAATCTATATTTGTTTTACTTATTCAATATGACAATTGCACAACTGCAGTCTTCAAAGTAACAGTTTAATTTTTCTGTTAATTTTTAAGCATTTATGTCTAGGTTTAAGATCAATTAATATTATTTGTGGCATCAAATTTGTGCTTTTTTCATATCCCATTGGCAGGTTCTACTTTAGGAAACTTGCTTTTTTTTCTATTTAAGTGAATTTTGCTTAATTTTTAAAATGGGCATTTTCTGCAGTTTGAAGCGTTTACTAAAAATGTATCTTCAACGAAACTATAATAATTTAAATGATGCTAGTTCTTGTCAATGCATTATCGGTCCTATTCTATTCTGAAGCAATTAAATCAAATAGCTTTCGTTACACAATAGAGAAAAAAACATCAGACAAATGTGAAATCATGGAAGAAAACATTTAATGTGTAGACAGAGAAGGTACCATGGAAAATTTCATCCCTGATGGCCTCAGACTCAGGCCCACTCAGGCACACTATATGGCCTAATCCAAATACAATATAAGCTACTATTCAGTGACCCTTCCCATAAATCAACACTGATACCTTCTCTAAAACTAAAAGGCCAAATGAAACTCTCTTAGCGTAAAAACAAGGGGCTAAGGCAGCAGCCATGACTGCAGACACTCATGCTCACCAAGCACTGCATAACTAGCCCAAACAGCCAGTATGAGTCACTTTCAGCGATGTGTACACTCACTGAAAGCTTAAAGGAAAAGGTGTAGATGAACGGAAAGGAGGAAACAAAGGAAACATCAGCTATGGCGTCAATAAAAGTAGTAGTTGAAATCAACATGAAGTGCTGTGGCTTTACTAAGGCACACACTCCTACCCAGAAAATTTTGTTCCCCGTGGCCCGAGCTGCAGGATTCGGCTAATGTAGCTCTCGCCCTCGCTAAGAAGGGGGGGCTTTCGAGGTAGATGAAGTTTACTGAATTATATCCATGCAGCATTTAGAGGAACAAAAAGGAGGAACAACTTGTCATTCCTGCAGAATGGGAGACTAGCCCCAGTGTTGTGATGTTTTTTAGCGAGCTATTGCTCATCCTGTTCCAAATACAGCGGCTTGTTCCAAAACCTTGTGAGCTTTCTTGCATCTACCATGCATCCAAAATGACACGAGTAAGTTACAGTATTTGGAGCACTCATAGGCAACAAATCATATGTACAAACAGCGCACAGGAGACTCGACTTGCAGGGCTTGCCGTTAGCCTGCTGTAAATCTAATAGAATGGTGCTCTAATAAACATAACATACATCAACACACAATCAATGGTAAAACTCTACATTTTAATCAGTTGTACTATTGGTATTGAATACATTTGTCCAGTGGATCCTGGAATTGTATTCTTCATGAAAGGACAGATTTTGGCTAAAAAATCATCATCTCAGAATGCTGCAATCTTTTTTTTTTTTTAATATGCCTAGGACACCTTAAGGCAAGGCACTTTATTTTATTATTAGAGTTTTTAATGCAGTGGTCTGTTTTGTTTCCAAAACATTCTTTCAGACAAATGCAAATCAAATCTTGTTTTAGGACAGTTTATCTGCTTGCATCTTTAGAATTCAATACAACTTCTATTTTTCCACTTCAGTGGAACTTATAAACGTTAGTTTTATTCTTAACTATATTCGGAAGGTTTTATACAGATTTTTTCTGGTTGTTTAAATTCTTTCTGTCTATAAAACATATTTAATATGTCAACATAATTCTAAACAATTGTCTTAAAAATATGAATTTTAGTAAAATAAAACAAATATCTTTCCCTCAAGCTGTTCCAAACCTATATAAGTCTGTTTCTTCAGCTGAGCACAAAAGAAAACCAGTTTATGGCAGCCATTGAATTCCATAGTAAAAGAAACTATTACTAGAAATGATTAATGCACTGTGGTAAACTAACAGGGGAAAGTAGGATGATAGCTATTTAAAAATAAAAAAAATATTACCCAATTGACCTATCGTTAAGCCCCTCCTCTCGAAAGCAGATGAGCCAATGTCAGTCAAGTATCAGTTTCACGAAGAGTGGAACTCGGACATCTGTAGGTTTCAGCGCCACAGAGAAACCTTGGAAGACCCGAAGCTTGCATTGCTTTTATAGAGTGCATGCTTCAAAAAAGGAAAAATGCTGTGTCTGGGGTACTTATCAGACTGATTCCATGTATCCTGAGAGGATAGGCAATATAATGTATTTTACTCAATTTCCTGAATGCGAACAAAATTAGCAAAATGTCCTCAGTCCAAACGAAGACAAAAACTTTCATTTTCTGGTTGTCATACACTCATTAAGTTACAATTTTCATCGTCTCAAGCAGAACGTTTGTCCGAGGGAGCAACAGTAACTAAAAGGGGCGGGGCTTACTGATAGGTCAATTCAGCTGTGGTGCCTGGCCCTAAAATGTTGTCTATGTAGCTAGTAGGGTTGGGCGATGTCGACCATTTGGCATCGTTCAACCCTAGTAGCTAGCTCACCAAGTTCTAGAACAGAGCCATTGTGTCATTTTAAAACACCTGTTACTAAAATGGTGGAGCTCTTCAGCAGTCCTTAAGATATATACTAGGGAACTTTAACAACCTGCAGGATCCCATTGTAGGAAATAGAGTTAAGGAAATGGTAAAGTCAAGGTGCTTTACGGTACATCGCTGAGTCAGTGTCACGTAACGGCATGATAACAACAATGGCCAAAGCCGCTCTGTGTCACTGCTGAAACACTTCACCGACACACAATACCAAACACAGATGGTTTCCATGGAAATGATAAGAAAAGGCTGGAGTGAAACTATCAAGAAGGTGAAACCTACCCCAGAAACTGAGCACCCGCTGGGCCCACCTCCACCAGCCGGCTTGCCAGCCCCTCTCCCTCTACCATGGGTGGCAGGGATGCCAGCTTGTGTCTCTTGACCAGACGGCATGTGATACGTGTTGGCGCAGTGCACTTGCGGGGCGGGATGATGATGCGCATGCCATTGTGGCGACTTCCTCGCATGGAACCGCCGCGGGCATCCACCATGAAGCTCACCAAAAACCTGTGGAGGGAAAATGATCCAATAAGAGAAGATAAAGAGAGATTCAGCATCTTACAGGCTCTCAGAGATGAGTTGTCCCATGCTGTGACAAAAACACACGCACAAACAAATTTTAGAGAGAAAATCAGAAGAAGTGAGCTGGAATCATTCCATGCACCTGGTGAGAAGTTAGTGAGGTACACAATGTTGGTTGGATATTTAACCGTTGTAGTAACAAAGACAGTTACAGTACAATTAGTTTACAGTAAAAGATCAGAATTCAATAAAACTGTTATTGTGTTGCATTGTAAATATTTTATTTGTATTGCTAAAACTTTACAATTTTATAGTATATACTGTAGAATAAAAAAACAGTAAGTGACAATGATATACATGTGTACAGTAGGTCTTATGGTTTGTTTGGCTTATGAAGATGTCATAAAATAGTGATCTATACTAATATATTGGCCTGGACTGCGTTTCCCTAGAAGTTCAGTTGAGAACAGCAACAACACAAAGACAGGGAGGAAAAACTGTGATCACATGATCGACCGTCACCTGTTGTCACACTGAAGGGGTGAGGGAGAAATGCTGCAAAAAAACAAGTGGAAATAGGGAATATGGGAAAAAAATAATTGTGAGAACTTTATTATTAGCACTGAAGGCCCATTCACACCAAGCATGATAACTGTAAAGATAACAATAAAGATTTAAAAAATTATTCTCAATATTACAAAACAGCAGAATCCGCACCACAACTATAACAATAAAGTCACAGAGAAACAATATCATTGGAATAATCTCCAGAATATTTTTTTCCAGCTGATGGAAATTATAAACACTGATTTCTTGCAACTAACTGGACAAAAACTCCTCATAAACACAGTGATGTAAGTGATGTAAACAGTTAAGAAAGAAAAGCCTTGTGTAAAAGAATATTAGACCTGTGCTTTAGGTCTTAAAGTGATAGCAGCCTAATAGTCCTGCTTCTGTCTGTTTGTTTCATATCAAAATGTCTGACTTGAAATCTGAAATTACGGAATCATTAAATAAATAGTTTACCTAAAAATGATCACCTTTCATTGTTTACTCAGCCTCGAGTAATCTGTATGAATTTCTTTGTTTTGCCGAACAGAAAGGAAGATGTTTTGAAGAAACTTTGCAATCAGGCTGTTTTGGGTCACCACTGACTTCCATAGTAGAAAACAAAAAAATACTATGGAAGTCAGTAGTGACACAAACTAGCCTGGTTACAAACTTCCTTTAAAATATCTTTCTTTGTGTTCAGCAGAACAAAGAAATGTATACTGATCTAGAACTACTCGAGGGTGAATGATGACAGAATTATCATTTTTGCGTGAACTATTCCTTTAAGAATCGGAAATGATAAGCACAATTGGAATTGGAATCACTAAAATTCAAACAATATCCAACCTTACCCCTCAGGGTTGGTATAGTGGTCCATAGAAGTGGATCCCTCATGTATTGTAACTATGTAGGATTTTTATGGTTTCTCACCAACCAAAAATCCAAGTAGTAGCACACTTCTTTAATCTCATGAATGAGATATAATTTGCACTGAATTTTAAAGCAAAATCAAAGAACAAACTTGTGTGATGCCTTTTGTGAGGCCCAAAGTTTCACAAGCTCATAACATCTTGCCAAGTTAGAAGTATAGGAATAGCAATGGTGATGTTGGCTTTACCCTGAATGGACTGGGCTGGAGACCAGGTTCACGTTGTCCAGAGTGTCTGGCGTCCAGCTATAGCGTCTCATTGAGTCTGCGTTGTAATCTTTTGCTAAAGCCAGGTGCTGTAACACAAAATATGCTTGTTCAGAACCAAACATAATACTCATATTTCCATTCAATGCGGTTCTGTGGTGAACCACGGTAAATGGCTAGTGCTCTCACAGTCCTCTCAAATGAGACTGAGACTCTGCACTCTGCTATTAACAGCTCAACCACACAATTATCACCTCGTCTTGTGGATGAAAATCAACAAAACAACATGCAGGAGAAGCATTTCTAGGTGGTTGAAAGTAATAAATGAAACCTCTTGATGCAAGATCAAAACAGCCAAAACAAGGTGGAAAAGCTAAGCTATAAAATTCAACAGAGAAAGAAAAGAATCTGGCCTGAAAAGCAGAGCATTAACGAATAGTAAATGCATCTCGTGGAGCAAAGCTAATGTTTGCCTGCATTGGGTTGTAGATTAAGAAACAATGCAGAATTCCTCAATGCATTTTATACCTTATAATGAGAGTCAAGAAGGGTGGGCTTTTCTCTACAGAGCCCCTGAAGCATTTTAAGAGAAGAGACAGATACTGAATCACTCCAAATGCACTGAACAACAGTGATAATATATTATAATGAAATTCCTTTCCTTTATTTTTTTTTACTTTATTTGCATGATCTTTAGAATTATACTTGTCTTTAGGTGTACTCTGTACTTTTGGTTTCGTAAACTTTTCATTACACAAAATACAGATATTGATATTGAATATACCACTGTCATATTTGCATACTGAATTGTGATTTTATCAAACATCTGTGTTACCTCTTGAGAATAATAAGTGTTCTTAATTGTATTAAATGTGCACTCATCTATACTTAAAACTATATGTTTAAAAGATTCATTAAAACTTTATGAAAAAGGTCACTTAAGTATTTATAATAAATTAAATGTACTAAATCACACTGGCATTATTACAAATGTGTAATAACAAATATATTTAAATGCATAACATACAAGTTTAATAGAAATGTCACCATTATACAATAGTTTAGGTGTCATAATGCTTGTCAGCTATATTTTTACCATACTTCAAAGACAGTAAATGTCATTATGATATTACATATAAAGATGTGCTAAAATAGGCTTATTCTCAGACTCCCCCAGACTTAAAAAGTTGAGTTTTACCATTTTTGAATCCATTCAGCCGATCTTTAGCGGGTCTGGCGATAGCACTTTTAGCATATCTTAGCATAAATAATTGAATCTAATTAGACCAGAAGCATCTCGTTTAAAAATGACCAAAGAGTTTCGATATTTTTCCCATTTAAAATCGGACTCTTCTGTGGTTACACCATGTACTAAACCCGACGGAAAATGAAAAGTTGTGGTTTTCTAGGCTGATCTCATTCTGGTGTAATAATCAAAGAAGTTTGGCTACAGTAGGCGCAATGATATTACTCAAACTCAACTTAACTCTGGGGGTGTTACAGATTAAGCCTATTAGAGTATTCCTTCTAATGTCAAAAAGCACAGTTCAAGTGTTACAGTATCTGCATGTAACATAAATTTAAACATAATATAATAATATGTTATTATAATATTTTTTTTATTTACTTGTAAATTAAGTGCAATTAAGTGTCTATAAATATCACATTCAGTTACAGTACATACAGTATATTCTTTTAAATATTTTAAGGTACCCTTTTTTATTAATTATAATAAAGTGAAGGGAAGGGAAGGGAAATACTGATACTATGATACTATGATACTAACCTATTACCGTATTCACATTTGAATGGTATACTTCTATACACTCTTTTTTGTTAGTAAGAACTTGTATTTCTTCAGGAAATGAGTATGCTGAGTTGAACTGGAGCAAAGAACATTATATTCTGGATGCTTTTAATTGCTCAAATTCACAAATTATGAACTTGAAACAGCACAAAGGCAACACAGGAATCTGAAAAGTCAAGGAAAGAGAAGGCATACCGCGTCCTTGCTTGGAGCCAGGATCTCTTCTATCATCATGCTGTCACGGGCGAAGGAGCTCCGGTTGAGTGTGTTGGACCTATCCGAACTGAAGGAGCGCAGACTGTAGGCATTTACATTAATACCATACAGTGCGGGGGAGTGACAGTGAAATACACACAAAACACACACACACACACACAAAACAAAAACACTCATTAATGCATGCAACTTCCAGGGAAACTGATGCACAATAGCCAAAACAAAGATCAAACCCACAAGAGAGACATTTGTAGTGGTGTGATGACTTAGACATTGAGAGAAAACAGGAGAATAGATCTCTAGAGATGAATTAACAGATCTGAAATGATACGCTGGGGAATATTTGTAATGATTGAATGAGACACAAACGTGTGCCAGACTGTTTTTCAAAACTAAGCAAACAATTTTTTTTTACTCAAAATAGTTGGAGAAAACAAACATGGTACTTTTCTTTTCCACATATTTAAATTAATGCAGAACATCAGTAAGAACATGTATTTTTGCTTCCAATTAAATACCTCTAACCTAACATCTTTCATTTATAACATAACATTTCATAACAACATTTGATTTTATAAAATTTTATCCAATGCAATAAGTTGATCATATTAATAATGATTCTATAATGCTGTGGCTGATTATCTACTGATTTTAAGATTTTGCGTAGATAAAAATAAAACATTTAAAATTAAATAAAGTTCATTTAGGCATTAGCAGTATAAAGATTTAAATTTACTAAAAGTGTTATTGATTAATTACATTTAAATACATAAAAAGATTAATATTTAAATATCAACTTTAACGTTAAACATTAGATAACATTAAAAGCAATCTAAATTTTAAAAATGAAGGGAAATGAGCACAAGTAAATAATACGCAGTATAATATAATATATCCAAAAACAGCCATTAGTAATAAACTGAAAGATTATAATACTGTGCAACATTGCAACTCATCCCAAAATATTCTTATATCCAGACAATATTTTTACTGCTAATAATATATAATATATATATATATATAAAAAAAAATATATATATATATATATATATATATAAATAATTACTCTGTTAATAAAAAACATTCATAAAATACATTTTCCAAAGCTATTTGAGAGTAACAGTAAATAATGAAGCAGAAAATTATATATAACTGTACTGAAGCTAAAACAGATCTGGAAGTTGTTTATTGTATCTTGACTCTTTCTATTTGCAGTATTTTCTTGACTTCATTTCTATTTGCAGTAAGGACAGGTGCATTAATGCAGACTGAGCTAACATGCGAGTGCTCTTTCTCTTTCCAAAGGCTGTGCCCAATCAGAAATCAATATGACGCGGGTTCTCAGTTCACAGCGAAATCTGCCGCTGCCCGACAGCCAAAGGAGAATCTGTTTCTTGTGAGGGTGTACATGTGAGTCTGTGAGTTTGCAGATTTAAATGGATGAAATTTGATTCGGCTGATGAGGCTTTTCATGCATCCCTGGAAGCTACATGAAGAAACTATTTAGTACAGTAACTGGACTCAAAGGGGACAAAAACTCAAATCTTTATGACTATCAAACCTGAAAAGAAAAAGAAAAACTTGACAAATCGGGTTCACACACCAAACCTAAAATTCAAATGAAACCATAGTCCACAGACAGCAAGAATGTGTATACTTCGTCAAATGAAAAACAATGTACAAAGCACGGTACACAAAGCGTTTCATGGTTTCAGAATGACTCGGGATACAGGATGGAAAGGGTCGGAAGCATCATGCCCTCTTACCTGACTTTAGGACTATGGTGATTGTTTGGAATGGAAGAGGAAGAACAGAGGAAATTGAAGGCAACAAATCAGAAATGCAGTGACTGAATGTGACAGACTCTCATGTCTGGGGCTGCGCTGTGCTGCACTCTGACATACACTAATTAAGTATTTAATCCACTAGGACATGATATTATATATATATATATATATATATATATATATCACAAACCACAGAACACAGACAGGATACCCTAAAGAAGCTATCACGGTACAACATGTCTATATCTCAAGCAATCCTCTTTATGACAACTGAACATAACTTCCCCAACACTTGTGGCTTTATGATCATACAGTTATGTTTATGGTGCTGTTGCGCTTGTTATTCCTTGCACAACTCCATGTCCTGTGCCAGAATACCATGACTCCCGTGAGATGAGTAAATGCAATGTACTGTATCTCATTTCATACCCGAAAGTGCTTCTTAAAGAAACAGACACAAAAACATATGCATTACATATGCATTTATAAGGGAGGAACAGGCCAATAGGTTTATAATTATTTTCATCTTGTTGCTATCGCCAACTGGAATGAACAAATGCAGAAATGTATATTACTTTATCTTAAAAATCAGAATATAAAAACACTACAACTACAATATTTTTTTAATGGAAACAAATATATGAATAATTGGAAACAGAATAGTAAGATATTAGAAATGTAATATTAATGCTGTTAAACTATTAATCGCAATTAATCACGTCCAAAATAAAAGTTTTTCTTTACATAATATGTGTTTGTACTCTGTTTATCTATTATTTATATATTAAAACACACACATACAGTATATATTTTGAAATTGTATTAACATGTAAAAAATGTACGTATATATTTATCTTCTCATATATTTGATGTTGTATATAATATATTTAATATATAAATATAACATTCTTATTAAATATATACATGCATGTGTATTTATATATAGATAACAAATATACACAGTATGCAGTACACACATATATTATGTAAAGAATAACTTTTATTTTAGATGCAATTAATCACAATTAATCATTTTACAGCACTAAAAAATATTTATATATATATATATATATATATATATATACATTTTAATTATTCATTGCTCATGATTAATTATAGGCATTTAATGCATTTAATATCTTATACTAAACAATGCTAATAAATGAATAATACATAAAGATCATAATATATAATTATCAGAAACCAAATATTAAAATATAATTAATACAATAAATGAAAAATATTGGTCAATCAATGTGACGAATGTCTAAAAAAATGATTTGACCCCTTTAAAGAATAAAGGAAAAAAAAGAGTTACATGGCAATATATGCCATCCATAATTTACTTTCAAAACATAAAAACCACAATGTCAAGTCAAAAGTGTCCTCTCATTGACAAATGCTGTTATTGAACATGATTGCAATTTCCTGTTTTGTGGTTTGCGTGTACAGTACTGTAAAATCTCACTCAACCCTTTTGATTATTGAATGCAGACAAACTTCTGTTTGTTGGAGGGAAAATCCCCTGAAGCGGGTTACATGAAGGTTAAACATTAGCTACGGCCTTCTCACTCAACAGCACATGGTACTGAATCAAAAGATGACAGCAGGCAGCCAACACGCAATGTAAATAAAGAGTGTAAAGCTTCTAGATAAGACAGGAATCAGGAACTAAAAGCTGAGGGCTGTGGCCATGAATACTCTCCATTCAGAAACCAGATCATTTAGATAATAGTTATTGTATATTATATACCTCTAATTTTGTATTACTGGGGAAAAACAGTCACATGGGTCATGAACAACAGGAGGGCAAGCTAAATTTGGGTCAACTGTCCCTATAAACACTCTAATGTCTTCTCCTATCTGATGGTCCAACAGATGTTAAGACAATATACTGTAACTCAAATGGATGGAAAATTTATATGCAATTCAAATACATAAATCATAAATTTAGGCCTAAATATCAGTAGCACCTACAGCTTTACATGGTGTATAACAAGCTGAAAACCATAAGAGTTGAAGTGTAATTTTGACAATAATGTAAAGAGCTGTTTAGAGGTCACTGCATGAATGTGGTGAAGGTACAGTACCTGGCCGTACGGGCTCCGACACTGAATCCCACGTAACCTTCTTGAGGGAGAGAGTCGTCTCCGAGCTCTCGCAGGTCTTGCGGTCCCAGGTACTTGTCCGTGTCTCCTGTCATCGCATCTTCACCTGTGAGCAAAAGAAAGAATTAATACACCCTTCAGACTCTGACCCTATAAAGTCAACACGAATGAAATTCAAAGCCCATTTAACTTCCGCCATGTTTTCCATTTTTCTTTGGAAAAATGTGCGCCAATGAATCATGGGGAGTGAGACGAAGCAAACGGGGTGCATTTTGATTTCATGTTGGCTTTAAGAATGAACAGCTGGATCTGACCAAAATGCCCCACACCAATCCCACAACAGTCACTGGCACACTTCCCGAACTCTTTCATAGCTGCAGATTCATGCAATTTTTGTTTAGATTATATTATTATAAGCTGGGAAATGTAAGCAAGGCACTTAGAGAACATCAAGACCATATGTTGTAGCTCGCTCATGGTGAGCATAAATCTGTTTTTAATATGCATCTCTGACAAGATAGATTCAAACAGGCCATCCATCCTCAGACTTTGCTGTTAATGGACACTACAGCAGAGCAGCAGTGAAGTGGGTCAGAGAGAGGAACAGAGTGAGGAAGACTAGAATGCAGAGAGAGAAAGAAGTAGGCTACAGTCGCGCTGCAAAAAAAAGCACCCAATTATGATTTTATGAGACTTTTCACTTGATGCTAATACGAATACTTATAATAACAAAATATATACTCAATCTACAGTATGAATATATATTATTAATTGTGAAATAATATATGCAACATATGCAAACATATTTATATTAATCTAAACATATTTTACATAAGATTACAGCATTTATATTTAATATATTTAAGAAAATAATATTCTTTTATGTTTCTTTATAGTACTGTACATAATACAGCTAATAAATTATTTGATCTAAAGGCATTTCTAATACTATAATACAAAAAGACCATTTCAACAGAATTTGCAAATATTGCAAGAAATATAGCCATAAGAAATATAACCATAACTCAGCATACAAATAGTTTATGACATTACAATTGTACAATGACAAAAGTTTTGCAAACTTGAAGGCCAGGGATTCCTTTGTGACGGCTGCGTAATTTCTCTCGGACGGGGACAGCTTCCTGTTGATGTAAATGACTAGAGGCTCCTCACCTCTGCCTAAAGCAGGAAGGAGCATCTGAAGTCAGGAGCGCAGACAACAGGTGAGAAGGTGAGTGCTGTCTTGACCCAGGTGAACACCTCTTCTGTAGCGGCGGTTCAACACCTTTTTCGGCTGCCCCTTCCTGGTCAGATCTGTCAGAAGGGCGGCTAAGGAGGAAAGTTGGGGGTCACCCTATTATCCAGGTAGCCGGCCGCATACGCCTGGTGGGGACGCAGGATGATGTCTATCATTCGCTGGAAGGTTGCAGGGGCCCCATGTAACCTGAAGGGGAGGGTCTGGTACTGCCAATTGCCACTGGGGGTAGAAAAGGCAGTCTTTTCTTTAGCCGAATGTTTAAGTGGTACTTGCCAATAACCCTTGGCATGGGATAACCTTCAAATTCTGAGACTTTGTTAAGTCGGCAGAAGTCGTTGCAGAAGCGCAGTGTGCCATCCGGCTGTGGTATCATAACGATCAAGGGCTGTTTGGTGGTTCAACTTTAGCATTTGTTGAACCTCTTTCTCAATAGCCTTCTGACGAGTCTCCGGGACTCGGTAGGGCCATTGCCTGACGATCACTCCGGGTTGAATCTTGATGTCATGCTGGATCATGTTGGTCTGTCCAGGCCGGGAGTAGAACACATCCGGGAACTGACCGACCAGGTGTTGCAGCTCAGCCTTCTAGGCAGGTGGGGATTAACGTTGACAACCACGGGTTCGGTAAGACTGAGGGCTGTGACCTGGTCCCAGGTCCCATTCCACTTCTTCACACAAAAAGATTAATCTGATATAACTGCTCCGCTTGTCTCCTTCCAGGTTGGCGGAGACAGTAAGTAACAGGTCCCACCTTTTCAATCACCGTATAGGGGCCCTGCCAGGATCCGAGGAACTTGCAGGCTGATGTGGGGACCATGATGCAGTCTCCCGGCTGGAAAACATGTGGTTAAGCTGCCTGGTTGTAATGTAGCTGCTGAGCTTTGTTGAGGGGTTCCCGGACTAATGGCATGATGGATCCGGTTGATCCGTTCCCTAATTTGCTGGACTTGCTCGAAGAGGGTGCGATGTTGAGCAAGCTGCTGCTCCCAACCCTATTTGGGGACATCGAGGAGGCCGCAGGGCTGACGGCCAAACAAGAGCTCGAAGGGGGTAAAACCAGTTGAGGCTTGGGGCACTTCCCGGATTCCGAACATCACGTAAGGTATCATCCAGTCCCAATCCTGCTTATCCTCTGCTGCGACCCCTTTCAACATCTGTTTTGACTGTTTGACTGAGGCGTTTTACGAGACCGTCAGTCTGAGGGTATTTCTGCAATATAAGTTTTCCACAGGGGTTGCCCACTCCACACTGAAGGTCTATGTGGCGACGATTTCGGCTTACCACACCTTAGTGAATGGACACAGAGTGGGAAAGGACCCCCTCGTTATACGTTTCCTTAAAGGTGCTCTGAGGTTGAGGCCTCCAGCACGTCCCAGAGTGCCAGGCTGGGACCTGACTGTGGTGTTGCAAGCGCTCTGCGGGCCGCCCTTCAAGCCCATAGAGGATGTTTCTGATCATATGCTGACTATTAAAACCTCTATTTTGCTTGCAATATATTCTCTAAGGAGAGTGGGGGACCTCCAGGCTCTTTTGGTGGCTCCTTCCCACCTCCCGGCCAACGGGAGTTGAACTGCATGTGTGCAGTGCGACACCTATGTCCACAGGACGGCTCCGTGGCGCAGGTCTGAGCAGCTCCTGGTCTGTTTTGGTCCGCCGAATCAGGGACTTGCAGCGACCAAGCAGACAGTGAGCAGGTGGATAGTGGATGCGATCAACACCGCATACGAATCATCTGGCCTCCAGCCGAGGCTGTGGGTCACAGCTCACTCAACTCGTGGGGTGGCGGCCTCTAAAGCCCTTCAGTCAGGGGTCTCTCTCGAGCAGATATGTGTGGAGGCTGGGTTGTCTACCCCTCACACTTTTGTACGGTTCTATAATTTGGACCTAAGAGCCACGCCCGGTGCTGCGGTGCTTGGTGAGTAGGCACACAAACTGGGCAGGGCCGTGAGAGTGTGGGGGCATGGGCATCTTGTTCCCCATAGTGTCTGCTGGACACGGCTCGAGTTCCTGAAGAGGAACGTCTCAGGTTACGACTGTAACCCCAGTTCCTCAAAAGAACGAGACGCCACGTCTAATCAGCCACACCCTCAGCATCTCTGCCGGCTTTGCTGCATGTCAAAAAGCTAAATGCCGGTTGCATTCCATGTGCTCATATGCTTCCCGGCTGGTGACGTCACCAACATGACGTCGCTGCAAGATTTAATTCCATTGGTCTGATTTCACACACATTCAGAGCCGTAACGCTGGAGGCGTTCCCAATAGCGTCTGCTAGAAGCGGCGTCTCATTCCTTCGAGAAACTGGGGTTACAGTTGTAACCTGAGACGTTTTGCATGTAAAAATTGATAGATTGGTTCAGTTAAATAATATAAATAATAACTATATTTTTTGACTTAAAATTTTTTTTTATTTACTTGTTACAATTTCCCGTTAATATTTTTGTACTTAATAGCTTTATTATTAGTATTATAAATACCTATTATACATAAACCAAAAAAAAAGTTATGAATGTTTGTTCTTTGGCATGTTGAATGTCTGTTTGGACTGAATTAAATGTATAAACTCATAAACATTTAAGGTTAAAGATTTAGAACAAACTCTAGCCAGAATGCATGATCAGTGCTGAATCAGATTTATTTCCACACTGTCACGTTGAACATTTCTGTCTACAGCTCCGTCACATAATGGTTTACATAAAAAACATAATTGGGCCACATTCAACTATGCTGTGAATGCAGTTTGGGGAAAGATTGGGGAACACAGCATTCCCCTATCGACCCCCCCCCCAGTCCCCCTCCATCCACTGCTATTCACCCAGGCAACCACCTCCCCCCGAAATCAGCCCCAATCAACTGCAACTTTCACTCTCTTTCATGCAAACACACACACTGATTAAATTGTGAAATGTCCTAAAAAGAACCCCAAATCTGCTCTGCCTCTTACACAATAAATCAATTCACTAACACAAGTTAACAGGTCAGCAAAACTTTTCTAACAAGCACACACTTTCACAAAGATCATTAGAAATTTTACAGCCTAAAAAAGAACATTTACTTTAATAAAGGATGTCCCAAAAAGGTTAAAGAAAACTTCTGGTCACAGTTTTGCAGTAAACTCAAACACGCATACACATACAGTATATCATCTTTCTCACACTTCAGCTTCCTACCGCTTCTAAAACTATCATGCTGTGTGTTTTTGGACAGCGTTATGAACAAGATCTCTTACACTGAACAGCCAAATCCATCCTTCATCTTCACACCAGCTTTAAAAATATTTACAGGTCCTCTTTGTCCACTTTCACTCCCAGAAGCCACACTTCCTCAATCCGGTAAAATTCAAAAGGCACGATTACTTCCACATGTCCACTACGGCCCTGCTCGCAGTGTCTGAAACGATCCAGTTGCCTCTGCCTGCACACACACACACACCCCTCTCCTGACAGAACGTTCAAACGGTGAGGGGCCGGCGCGAGTCTGATCCGTGTGAGGTCATTGTGGGATAGAGGTAACACTCCAGGCAGTTTCAGAGCGAGTGTGGGGATTGGATCTCTGCATTCCTCATGCCCCAGGAGTCCCCAGCTGGGTTGCAACACAATGGAAGTGGAAGGGGGCGTATTTCTATGCTAATTTGTGCTGGTGCTGAGGTGCTCTGTGTAATCAGACCCTGTTCAACAGAGGGACAACAAAAGAGCCCTTCTACAGGCAGCAGAACAAATAGTAAAAAAGGAGGGAGACCAACAGAAAAAGACTGCCTGCCACCTGACCGTGGTCGCCCAGGAACACATGCTCAAGCTGCCAGAGTACAAACTCCGGGAACACACAATCCAGCTCCGTTTGGGAATCACTGAACACATTGCGACACCTGTTAATAAGCTCTGCAATTTTAAAGTTGGCATGAAATAAAAAATCACTACTTTCTAAATGCATATTATAGAGATGCGTGTGTGCATATGCTCAATTTTTAATTGTATTTATTTATTTATTTGGTCTCAGAATGTAAAGTCGACATTAGGGCTGAACGATATGGACTAAATTTCATATCTCGATTTTCATGCCAGATATCTCGATATCGATACGATACGATATGACTACGGGTTCAGTGAAAACCAAGCATTTCTCAGAAAAATAAAAACATCATAATACAAAAAAATTTAGAAGGTGCAGTTTTATTTTTAAGAACTTAAGAACATAAATTACCATTATAGCGTCTGTAATTTCTTTGTGTCTGGTGGACGTCGACTCGTACGGCGTAAAGGGGGTCGCACACCGGACTAGAAGCGCAGCGCCGCGTCTAGGACAGCTCGAAGTATCGCACACCAGACGCGCACATTCTATACGCGCGAGTTCAATTTCGAATCAAGTTCTGAGCTACAAGAAGGGTACTTTTAATTCTATATGTTTACATTTTATTCAAGCTGTAAACTAGGTTGTACAGTATTTGCAGCAATGGTATCTTGGTATAATTAACATTATTTGCAACAAATATGATGTTATTTAATATATAACAATGCAGGGGATGTATGCAGGGCGGGGCGAGCGTGGAGAGGGGAAATCTATATCGTCTATGTCGTTGCTTTTTTTTATATTAATATCTTGAAAGTTCATATCGAGATATAGAGACGATAACGATCGTTCAGCCCTACTACTAGCTTATTATATTATCAATATTATTATTATTTTTATTAATATCTGTAACGACTAGAGTGAAATATGACACTGATGATCGTGAGCTATCAAACTGTCCCGCATCGGTCCTCACAGGAGCAATATTAACGTGTTTGAAGCAAACGGCGGAGATGATCAGAAGCTCGGAGCCCTGCTGACTCATGAACCCCTCCGGCTCCTTCACACTTCACCGCGTGAGGATCTGAAAGAGCTCCACAGCTGCTTCCTCTGCAGATGCTACGCTCGGAGAAGAACCAAGGGAACAGGAAGCAGAGGAATGTATTTAGTGCAGTTTTTGCAAAGAAACAGTCTCTGATTCTTACAACACTGCAAACATGAGCGCGTCACGAGCTGCAGTGCTGACTGGCAGAAACAAGTCCAGCAGATATAAAGCACAAACAAAGCATTAACATTATATCTACAGCACAACAGTGTTAATATTCTGAGTGATGAGTTTTACATATAAACAAACACACTCAGGTTTCAGATCACATTCAACTCATTTTGAACTGAACTAAAAAAGACAAATTATTTGCACAGTAATAATAAGATTTTGTTGTTATATATTATTTACTTTATTATTATTGTATTATGTATTATTTGATTTTTATGCTAGTAAAAAAATTATGTCATTAAAATTAATAATCAACAGCCAATTTTTTTTTTTTAAATAAAATTGTTATTTATTATAGCTATTTCATTTATGATTACAGCTCGTAATTAGTCACTCTTAAGCTTATTTTCCAGGTAAAATATACAAAAATGTAAATTACAGTGATTAGTCAACACTGGCAGATCTTTTCATATTTTATGTAAAAAAACAAAAAAAAGCTCACATTTTAGACCAAATGTAACTCCTTTTAAGTGAAAAAAAGAGATTAAATTTAAGAACAACAAAAATGCTAATATTAATATTATAACATTTGATTTTATTGAAATTTATTTATTATGAAATGAATGTTAACTTTACTATAATTTTATCATTATATATTATTAGATTTTTGTTTATGGTAAAATAAACAATGTCAGTAAAACTAACAGCAAATATTTATATAAATGTTTGTAGAGTTTTCGGTTAATATTAGCAGCTTGTTTTGTTATTTATTATTAGTATAATAATTTAATTATTTGTTTTATATTTAATATATTTCATTAGTCTCTCATAAACTTGTCGCTCAGGTAAAACATCCAAAAAATGCTGAAACAAGATCCGTTTCCTCAAAAAGCAGCATGGTGTAAGTGATGAAGTCTGTAATTGGGGTGTACTGCGTCTCACAGCTCTGGGACACAAGCGAAAAGAGCAATGAGACAATATAAAGAATTGCGATCAAATTTAATTCTTTGTAATGGATTTTCAGATGAAAAAGAAAGGAAAATGTGATGAAGAATAAACATGTGCAGTGTGTTCATAGTCAGCAGAGATGAGACACCATCTCAAAGCGTTTCTAACATCTTTAAATCAGAGAGATGATGAAAGGACTCAAACAATCAGTGGATGCACAACTACTGACAGAACATGGGTGTAGAAGTGTTTTACTCAGCCTCTGCTGGGTTTGAGCTACCACACAACAATCAATGGCCGTCAGGAAGCAACGTTACAGTGTCAAAGCCAACCGAGCCCCAGACGTTATGAACATCTGTAAGAGACTGTGTGTGTTTTTGCTGCGCAGAAACATAAACATCCGTCTGCCGCATTAGTGCTGTGCAATAAATTCAAAACGCCAGTGTTAAAGAGAATAGACTCCTCAAACACACTTGTCCACAGCTGAATCTGTCCTTAACATGCAGCTCTGAGCAATTCCTGAAACATCTGCATACGTGTGACATATTCCAGCCTACATACGACATGACCGCTGCACACAAGCCTCGGCTGAGTGTGTGTGTTACTGAATCACGCAGGATTTAATGTAAAGCTGACTCTACAGGGCTTAGTTTCAGCAGGAATGTGTGTTAAGACGCATGTGACGAGGTGCAGGAGCAGAAAACACAAGCACGCTTACAGGAAACATCGTGAAGGATAAGAATCCATTTCACAGACATAGGAGGAACGCTGATGGATTATTCCTCATGTCCTGCACCTTTCACCCTGCTTTAATGCATTACTGCTCTCACACAAGAGCAACAAGTCTCTCCTGTTGAAACCAATATGAATTATGAATGACAGACCAATTCAACATCTCAGTCTGCTTTACTGCAGCCTCACCCAGATATTATTATAAACCATATCTGTATTTTAATTTATTATATAAAATTATTATTCAATTATTTTTTCATTACATTTTTAATATTATATATATTATATATTATTATTATTTTTTTTACATTTTTAGATATAGATAGATAGATAGATAGATAGATAGATAGATAGATAGATAGATATGCAATTAAATAATAGTGTTATTATTAAAATAAAATTGAAAATGCATTAATTAAAAGATGAATGTATGATTTGTTAATGTTTATTTCATTAAATAAAAATGTTTTATGATTTAAGTTTTACAGTAATATTAATCTCTGCAGGATAAGCAACATTATCATCAACAGAAATAACACACCTTGGGAAAACATAAAACCGTGTTTATACTACGTTTAAGATGTTTGCTATAAAAGTATAACCTAATTTACATGATTTTGTCTCTATAGTAAAGCAACACAAGAGCCACACATATGGTGCTGTAAGAAATCAATACAACAGCGATGAAATTAAATATGAGATAAACCCGCAGCTTATGTGTTCATATGAACGCGTGTTGTGTTACAAATACAATGCGTTTACGATGACTGCAATGCATCAGACGCGAATTATTGCATGAAAAACCTGTCACACAAACACACCCAAAGCATCGGTGACATTGACACACACACACACACACACACACACACACACACGACGCTCGCGCACTTAGCGCGTACCTCCGCCGCGGAGCTCCTGCAGCGGGATCGTGTCCCCTCCGCCGTCATACGGGAGATACGGGTCGGCGGAGTCCTCCTCCATACCGATCACAGAAATCCGCGGATCACGGCCGAGCTTGAGCAGCAGCGACGGCGTCAGCTTCGGCCATGACCAGAGAGCGCGAGCGTGATTGCGTCACTCCAGCGCGTCGCTGCGGCAGCCAGTGACGTCAGCGCGTTCTGTTTATATGAGCGAGCACCTCGTGAAACGTCAGAATAATACTGCGACGCCTTTTAATTTCATAAGAAAAAGAACCGTGAGAAAAATAAATAAATAAATGTAAGCGCTTCCTAGATATGGACACGAAAGACTAGGATATGGAAGCGTCAACTATACTAACGCAGTATACAAAGCGAGTTTTTGAATAATACTTAATTCCATAATTTATTAGTTATTTATATTAATATTATTTATATATTTAGATTATAAGTAAATTATAATTTATTCAAGACACATACATTTATTAAACAGTCAATATAATAATAATAATAATAATAATAATAATACATACTTATATAGATAAATGCATAATCAAATAATTTATTTCATATATATACATAAACACATATACATATATATATATATATATATATATATATATATATATTTGTGTGTGTGTGTGTGTGTGTATATAAGAGAGACAAAAAAA
>JAUCNO010000082.1:9919070-9930910 GCA_032353835.1 Enteromius viviparus | reverse complement strand
ACAGCACGCAACAGCACAAATTGTAAACACTTTTGGAAATATAATTAAATAGCCAGATTTGTATTATAAAATTTATAGTTAATGTGTATATATATATATATATATATATATATTCAATTATTTTTAATTAAATAATAATTTAATTATTTTAAATGCTAACTAATAAACTTTTCAAATCAATGTAATTCAAATTCAATCAACAATTTCAAAATTACTAAATAAATAAAATCCTACTGGATATTACTGAAATTATTACAAATGTATTAAAATTATTCTTGTGCGGAATATCTGTTAATGTGAGGCGTTCACCGATGGAACATGTTTGATATTAAGGATTTAAATCGGGATGACGACGGATATATGATTATGTCAGTACTTTAACAATAACTAATGCGCGACCGCAAAACGGGTGCTGTTATGGCCCCGATTGATAGTGGAGACAACAGTCTGAATAAGAGAAGCGCTGCAGTGAAATCACCTCAGTTTTGAACTTACCGGCTGAGTACAGCTGCTAGCTGGCTAGCTAACGTAAACATCACCAAAATATCATGACGATCTGCTGCGTGAGATCATGTGAGAAGCTCCCTCTGGCACAATAATCTTGATCATATATTTAGTGTGTGATGCGCCACGATGTTCAAATCCTGTAGTGTGGGAAGATAATCAGCAAAGATTCTCCTTACATGTGTGCTCTGACCAGATTTCATAGTCGGTTAGGATTGTGAATGTGAGCCCGGCTAAAGTGTTTGTTTTGGCTTGTTCAAGCAAAGGACGAAAGCAGGGCCAGCAGCCAGGAGGCATCAGACTAGAGTATGGATTTTTCTTTTTTAGTTTGCCTGCGTGCCGTAAACGTGCAGTGAGCACGACACCCGATACACTGCCAAAAGGATGCACGCATAAGCTCCTCGTCACCTCCAGTAATATCAGCGTCCCAGGACAGGTACAAACCTGAAGCGCATGAGGACAGAGCATCCTTGCGTCTTGCTAACTACATGGACATCTGAAATATAGCAGTCCAACAGGTCAGATTGCAAAACAAAGAAAAATATTTTAGATTCATTTAAATGAATATCGGTGAAGGAGAACCCTGAGACATATACTTGTTGTGAAAAGTTAAGATTTAAGATTTTAAAAGAGGTCTCTTATGCCTACTATTTATTTGATGAAACATATAGTAAAACTGTAACATGTGAACTATTATTACAATTTAAAAAAATGTTTAAAATTCCCTGGCATCTCAGTAGTGTGTTTTTGCTTGTGCAAATTTTAGTATTGAAATCAAGAAGCCTACTAATCAATGTGTCTGTTCACAGACTGAGATCTGGAAGCTGATCCATACACAATAAACAAATCCAGAGCTAGTGCATTGGCTACAGTTCTCATGTACGAGCACCACACCTCTCAACACAATCAATAACCTAAAAGCATCTCTCCTTGACCACAGCTATACTAGGAGCCCTCTCAGATATTGATGCTCTGAGTGAACGTTTACTGTCACCCCCCATTATAGGACCACAGAGAGGTTCGCTCCAAATTGGACTCACATTGAAAAAACAGCCAGCAATTTCCAAATATTTCAACTGAATTTCACCATAGTGTGACAAAAGCTGAGCACAACTGTTCATAAAAGCACTGAGACGCTCTATAAGCGCAGTATGAATAGCAAATAAGATTTTTTTTCTGGTGTACTAGATGTTAAAAACTGATTTTAGCAGATGTTGATGTTTGACGTTTCTCAAACTGGGGTTCAAAAGACACATTTTCACACAAGAAAATACCCTTTCAAATGTAATTATTTGAATGTATTACTTGCCATTTCTTTTTAATTATTTGTGAAATATCCTAGCAATTTCTCATTGAAAATAGTTTAGTAGTTAAAATAGTTGACAGGAAGCAAATTGGGTCAGAGAGAGAGGGGCGGGATCAGAAAAGGTTCTCGAACTGGGATTCGAACTTGAATGGGATTGGAATTTGAACTTCACTCAATGGTATGTAAGCACACTGCCTACAAGGCTATCACTGAATAGAATAAAATAAAATCCTAATCCTAAACTGCTTTGTACTAGTAGATTAAATACATTTTACCTTGGCCTAAGTCACTAATAATCTTTTTTCACATATGTTATTTAAGTTACCAACATCCTCAACAGTTTGTAAAAAGATGTGACCTTGTGGGTCGTCAGCTCTTCTGACTCAATGGCTTGTATAAAGTTCCAGCATGCAGATTTTCAGCCACACGCGTACATGAATGACAGAGGTCACTGAGAGTTAAGCTTTCAGTCCTTAAAAAGGTTGAAGGGAGGATTTCAATCACGACACAATGTCCCATGAGGGACAAAACGAAGCTGGCTTGTTAACGCTGTATGCCTGTTGTCTGGCAAGGGTTCATACAGGATTAGCAAGAATTTACCCAAGGGTGATAAATTAAAATTAATATAATGTTTTATAGAATATTGCCTTGCATTAGAGTCTATTTAAACAGGGCTGTAAGATTTTAATGTTCATTGTTTGAAATTCTAACTCAAAAATTTTTAAAGTTTACAAATAATTACAATGAAAGGGCATTGAAACACATTAAATTATTACTGTATGAAACTTGACTAAAACTGTATTTTCTTATAAACCACCAACCGGCAATCAAACAAGAAATGTACAAAGCCGTGTCCACAACTCGAAAACAAAAGGGCGGGATGCCAAATATCTAATTATTTCTGATTATTTGAATCTATTTTTTTCTAATTCTAAGAGAAGAGCAGCTAAGACAGATGCATATGTAGATAGGGCGAGATGCCGAACGCTGAACTGTGACTAATGGGATGGGTTGATGTGGGTTTGTAATGGGATTGAAGCTGGCTGGGACAGGGGTGGGGAGGGTGGTCTTTCATAAAGCCCGTGGGAGAAGGTTTGTGAGCCCCCGGGGGTCTGGATGCATAGCCCGCGATTAAAATGACACCAGTCACGCATCAGCCTGGAAAACGAATCCCACTGCGGATCAAAGACAAAAACACTCACCCACACGCATCTAAAAAAAAAAAAAAACAATCGCCACTTCAATCTACAAAAACCTCTTATCTTATGGGTTGGCGTTTCAAACCTGTTCAAGTTCAATACACAGCTATGATATACTACTATAAAGCATTTTTGAAATCTAACTAAGAGTGAGAAATGTTAACAATATGGAGTAAAAAAATGCCTTGTGCACGCTCAACTGTGTAGTCTGCACTCTTAGTGTGTGCCTTCTTTGTGAGGCACATGTTCGCCTAAGCGTTTCCTATCCACACAGGAGTCAGCGGCATCACTGCAGTCTACTGGAAAGCCTTATTCTTATTTCCACAAACAATACTTGAACTGTATTGGCCCTCAAAGTGACATCCCAGACCTTTAAGATGCTTCCAGACATCCCACCCAACCAGCATGCCAGTGCCAAAACACACCACCCCCAGAGCCATGACCTATTGGTACCTTTTTCTTTGGATCTTTGGATCTTTTTCTGGGCTTCTTCTTCTTCTCTTCCTCAGCAGCTGTAAGTTCCAAATCGGCTTTTTTCTTCAGCTGGGATGCTGCGTGTGCCATGATGCAAAGCTCAAGTAAGATATCCTTTCATAAAGTGAAGTGTCTTCCAGTCAATAAAGACTGAACAGAATCCTTTTAAAGCACAAAGACAAAAAAAATCTCTCCCAAGCACACTCTGTAGGGTCTAAGTGTTCCTGTGAGCAGCCACCGAAGAGCTGAAGCTGGGAAACTGCATTTGTGTGAGAGGAGATGAACGGTTCAAGGAGACGGTGCTTTCCTCTTGGCGCTTTTTTTCCCGGGTCCTTCTGGCCCTACCTGAACCCATCCCCACCGTGCAGTCAGCCGGGACAGAGCGCAGCGGAGAGAGGGATGGGATGAGAGAACGAGAATGGGTGGAGGGCAGCTGGGATGGAGAATCTTACGCGCGTATCCTTCGCCACCAGCTGGAAGTGTCTAAATGAGGGGAGGAATGGGGGGGGGATGATGCTGATGGGTTCTGTGTGCGGATTAACACGCCCTCACATGCATGCGTACACACACAGACACACACGTACACGCTTGTGTGTATGGAAAGAGGGGGACGTCTGTATTGAACCATCATTGCTGTCTTGAGCTTTCCCGTGGTGCACAGTAAATCACATTATGTGGAAATGATCTTCAGTGTTGGTATTGTTTCCCAGTTAAAATAGCCTGAAAACAAGACGTGTATGACACTAAGACTTGTTTTAGAAAATATATCTTCAACTAGATTTGAATTTTAAAAGGATAGTTCATTAATAATCTAAAATGTTTATAACTCACCCTCATGTTTTTTCCAACCTGTGTGCCATTTTTCTTACGAAGAACACAAAAGGAGATGTTTTGTAAAATGTTCATGCTGCTCTTTCCCATACAATTACAACAAATCTAATGCAATCTATGCAGCAAAAAGGACATAAAAGCACAATAAAAGTGGACTAGTGTGCTCTATTTTGCTTTTTATATCTATCATTTTGATTGTACACTTCTCTCATGAATTTGCTAAGAAAAGTAATTGCAGATGTCAAGATTTTTAATTAATATTAACATAAATTTTTTGTCTTTTATTTGTCTTAAGACACTAGAGAGAAACATATACAGGTTTGGAAGGAGATAAGGGTTAGTACATGGTTCGAATTTTCAACTTTAAGTGTAATTTAGATTTGAAACAATAGAATATATTTAGAGTCATGCAATTTGTCCATCCACCATGATTGAGAGAATGAGGTGCAACATCACAGAACACAGTGAGAACATATTTAATATTAGATTTTTTTTGGTTGTACTATGCAGTTATGTGAAGCAGGATTCTAAACCAATGACATGTCATAGTGGGCGGGGCTAACCCTCGGAGTGATACAGAAATTAATCAATCAACATTACAAAAATAACATAAATAAAATAATACTTATTACAAACATGTTATATATATATATATATATATATATATATTATTTATAATGTATCTTTTACAGTACAAGCATGGCGCTCACTGTTGCCTTACCCCTTCATTTTAAGACAAAGAGAAGCATGTGAATAGACATCAAAGCCTTACTGCTGTTGATAGTGTGGTTTTAAGGATGCGAGCGGTGCGTGCTTCTGTATTCACACTGCTCACATGTTCCCGCTCTGTTCTGGTGCACCACCTGAGCCCATGATGGGGGACTGCAGTCGCTGAATATTAATGAAGTGACAGGGGGTGGGATGCATTCTTCTGATTGGATAAATAAGAAAGAGCTGTGCAGCAATTGGCTGAAGAAAACAGTGGAAGACAGCGGAAACACAGCAGCCAAAGCCAAGTGAAAGAACATTAACTGTGTATCTCAGTCGGTCCGGCATTTAAGAGCATAATTCCAGTGTGTTGCTGGGCAAATGTCATCTCCGTCACATATTCCTCCATCTGTTTCTTAAAAAAAGGGATTTAGAGGGATCGTTTGAGATAATACAGAGGGATTAAATGTAGCTTGCGTGCAAATGTGTTTTAAATAATTAAATCCCTAATTACATCTATTCTGCACATTAACAAGTTTCTAAAGAAAGATTCCTTGTTAGGCTTTAATAGGCCATAGGGAAAAAAAACGGGAGAGAAAGATTTGGCTGCTTAATTCTGACTCTATTATTCAGATTTCTGACTATGAGCATAAAGTCTGGTTCACTTTACATCTTATTCTTGCCAAAAACCTCCCACCTCGACAGGACAAGACAGTCTAAATGAATGAAAATCTATTGTGTCTAACTAGATGCAGTATATATTACACTGCTGATATTAAATAGGCTGTTATAGAAAAGAACGCCAATTACTCAAATAAGTATTAGTCTAGTCGAATTAAATAATTAAAGAAATGCTAGCGGTACATATTTCAGTTCAGCCATGAAATGTCTAAAATATTGTGTTTAAAATTAATATATTAAACCCAACTCTAAATCTAATCAATAATAAAAACAAACAAATGCAACCATACTAATTTCAAATGCCACTATGATTTTTGTAACACTGCACATAAAATGCTGTACCAGGTGATCTATCAAGCAAGTTTACTATTTTAGAAATGTCTTATATGAAGTTGATAAAATGATGCAAACGTCCCAGTATAATACTTTACAATTCAACACAGAAGAAATACATTTTGCTGGTATTTTTATTGACTCTAGTCTTCATTTCAGCTGGCAAAAATGTGGGTAGAGGCATTTTTCCAATGAGCCTGTGTTGGAGTTTTCAAATATACAGTAGCATTTACTCAATATTTCATGATGAAATATTGACCATTAGCTCCTGAGAGCAGAAGAAGACCAGAGCACTGGAACATGTATGACTACACAGTTCCTGAGTCACCAGACCCAACACCTGCTACCGTGAAAGAACACTGATCATCCGGATGTCAGCACACACGTAACTCATACAATGACAAACATCTACACAATGTACTTTGTGGCCACACAGCCACCAGCCTTTTAAAGCACATCAGACAGCTTCTAGATGTATTATATGACCAAAAACTCTATCCAGTGAACCACAAGATACCTTCATTAAATATTAAGCAACAACCAAAAGCCTAAATCAAATATTCACTCCATTTATTATAAACATATATCAACGTGAAGAGATTAAGTAAATGTTGTTACAGTAAGACAATTACAGATGAACACCTAAAGACTGCAGAGGCGTAGGTCCAGCTGATATCTGTGCAAATTTTACTGAAGCTGCGTCTAAAGTAGGTCAGACTGAGAAAGCCTCTGAATAGAAAATATCCCGGGTATTTCTGCACAACACTGCGCAGGTCTGCGGAAAGACTAGACTAGCAGTGAGCTACTGTATGAGATTGACAGAACAGCATTCATGTCTTTGTAATTATCCACCCTCAAGTGAAGATATTTTTTAATGATATTTCAGATTAAATGATTTTATGAGATATTGGCCTGGTTATTGAGCTCAGTATTGACATTAGTCCTGAATATAGGCTATAAATAGTCACCCCATAAGCCTATTGTAATAATATGACATGCATGCTGTGGTTACTGAGGGTCTTAATGCAATGACATCATCATAACATGATAAGCTCCACCCACATGTCAGTGAAGTAATCAAATGGATTCAATTATACTCTATTTTTTGTCCGTTATCACAGCTATGTATAACTTATCATTACTTAAATAACCCAGAAAGCAGTATAAGCGCTGCACATTAGATATATTCAAGAATCTTTAATTTTTTGAGGTGAGAACGATCTAGAGCGGAGACAAAGACAAACAATCTCATCTGTGTCTCTGGCTCCATCTACTGGACGACTGGAGAAATTCATCATTACACGACGAACAATAACAACAAAAGAACAGCCCTAAAGATTTCATTTACAAAGGATGTTTTGGCAGTGTATGCTCAAAACATGTAAATGAAACTGCTTATGTAAAAATGATAAACAGTATTGATGTAACAGGCTTTTGTCAGCAATATGTTGAGCTGAGACCATTTTTTAGTTGTTGACATGTTAAAACGCGCAGTTTCGATCTAAATACAACTATAAGGTCTATATGAATATGTACAATATGTATATGCACAACATTTTTTATGCATATTTTGTATTTTCCTTACAACAAAAGGGGTTTATATTACTTCATATTACGTACTAGACAATGTATATTAAATTTGTCTGAGTGACTCGTAATGTTTAATTGGTTATTCATGATTGTATGATAAAATATAAAGTTACACATCAAATATACTTAATGGTTTCATTTAAATGAATTACATTACACAAAAGAATGACATCTCCATTAGTCATCTTACAATTTTGTTTTCTTTTAGGTAGGGCATGTAGTATTTTATAATGTTAATTTAACATCCAAATTAATGTCACAAACCTACAGCCTTTGACTTTCAGCTTAAATCGTTTTAAATGACAAAACTCTGGCACGTTCTAATCAGTGCACTACCACTATTTAACCACTAGAGGGAAGCAATAAAAGGCCAATAGGCGCTTGCTAACAAACTCAAAATAGATAGTTTTACAATGAAAAAGAGACTTAAATAACCACATTCAGTGTCCAGCCCAACAGTACACATGGACAGAAAAGGCAGGTTCAGGCGAAGAGATGATCACAGCAAAGTCTCCCCTTTTACAGACCGCAGTTAACAATGGAAAGAATGGCTTGATTAATGAGCCCACGGAGGATTCTGACAGCCATTAGATGTCTGGTGTTTCAAATCCGGACGGATTAAGTCAACATAAGTCAAGTTATCTGGCTTGACGACAGTCAGACACCTTAGTGAGGAGCATCAATCAGCACTAGAGCCAGATTCCAAACGAGTAAGCACTTTACATTGTTACCTCATCAGCAAAATGCATACTGTGGCCTAGTAACTAGGCCTACTAAAATAGTACTTTCACCAGGTCTCATTTAAACTCAGACATGTAAAATCAGGCCATCATATTAAATTCTGCAAAAATGTTTAAACAGACATTTATCAGTTGAAAAGCAATGTAATATGCCAGCATTCTTGCACAGCTGCACTAAAATACTCAATGTCCTGCTGTAACAATTCGTATAATGATCTAAAAATTAATAACAGGCCCTAAAATAAAAATACTATTGTACATGACAAAAAGTGTCCCACAGGAGTTTTATGGAAACTCCTGTAATAAAATGTGCATGTGATTAATTGCTATTGATAAATTTAAAGCACTAGTTAAGACAGTGTTTATTTAAATCCAAACACTGTTAACATGTTATTAATAAATCATACTATGTACAGACAAGCAGATGATAGCAGGAAACCAACGCAACACATATAATAACACGTTTAGCAATAAGGACGTTACTTATAAGGAAACACCCATGTTGATGCATTAAAACAGTGCTTTATTAAGAGCTCCGGAAAAACTTATCGCATAATTAAGCGTGTTGCGTTTTTATTATCGGCTCATCTGTTTTCTGTACAGAGACTAGCTGCTTGTCTGCTCTACTAATGTGCTTACTAAGTTTGGTCTTTTAAAAACACTGTATTCAAAGGCACTATAAGCGGTTAAGAATATCCCCCAAAATCAGTTTGCTGTAGCTCTCAAATTTTACTAGGATGATCTAACACCAGTCAATTCCTCACAAAAAGATATGGCTTCAGAAAATGTAATAAAGAACAGTGCATGAGTTGTGGGTCATGACATTAGAGTGAGTAAATGGCACCAATTACATTTTCCTGGGTGATCTGCTTGATCAAAACTCTATTAAAATGTCATTTAGAATCAATGTAATGCACCAGGTGCATGTCTTCCATTTCCTAAAGCTACTTCGCTTTTTCTTTGAATTGATTTAACCCAACCGAGGTTCCAGAGGACATTTATGGTCTTATACTCAAGTGTACTCACTTTAGTCTATAAATTTCATAAATTTCCTCCAATGGACACAGTTGATGAGGGAAATGAAATATTAATGTTGTTATTATCTGAGGGAGAGACAATCTATATGTGATTTCTTTATGTGTAAATATGCAACAACAACAAAACAAGAGAGTTCACTGTTGACTGAAAGCTTAGTATGGTGCCACAGTCAGAAATCAGTTTAATGAACATCAACTTGTGAGGACAAAAGAACAATCTCCAAACTATAACAAGAAGTTATTAAGCTTACAAAGCTGTTACTATGAGTAATGAGGAAAAATAGAGTTATCCGCTCATTTTCAATCTGGGACAAAAACATAGGAAGCAAAGCACCAGGATATGGCCTGCAAAGAAAAAATTCAATGGTAGCATGCAGAGAGACTGCACAGACCTTCCGGCCCATTAACCCAATTGGTGTGTGTGTGTGTGTGTGTGTGTCAACTCTTTGTAGAGTGTAAACTCTAGATATATGCCAGTGTTTGAAGTCCTGTCAAGTTTAGAGTCAACATGAAAAGGCATTTGCAACCCATTTTATGCCCATAATGTGGTTCACATAAAAAAAGTAGGACAGGACTCGATTTTATCCATCAAAAATGGATTAAATTATTAAAAGTTGACTTCTCTTGCAGAATACAGACAGACATAAATGTTATTGCGGAGAACCACTCACCTCCTGAAACACCACCAACGCGCTGGTTGAAACTTAAGCAGTCTTGGTGATGTGATGTCTCATAAAAAGGTCATTTTTGAGACAGAGCATACACTTTTTGATCAGAGTTTAGGAAAGGAAAACTTTTTTCAGGATTAATTGTGCACAATAAGATCAAGAAGAACATGCATTAGGTAGTTAATACTGTAGGCTCAGTTTCCATGTTGACTCTAAACTCAGATTCTGCCTGCCGGAAGAAATAACTGCAAACAGGATCTGATGGTGACAGTCCTAACCTAGCTGTCAAAACTATTTCTCTTCTCACAACCAGTTTAAATGGTAGCTTAGTTTTAAACTATACTCCAGTCTTGTAGCATGAAATTAAAGAGCCTCTCGGTTGCTTGCGTTAGCTTAAGATGCCACTTAAGAATAAGAGCAAATCTTTATTGGATCATCATCATTGAAAGCACTAAAACAGCAGTCAAACATCATGTTAGTACTGTGTCTATCTATCTTCAAAACCACAAACCCAAAAATATAAAACAGGGCTGATCTGTCAGATTTTATATGTGCATTTATGAATGTACATTAATCATCTCCGACGTTCCTATCAGCTCAAACAGAGGTGACAACCAAAAAAAAAGCCTGAGAGAACATGGCTGGACCTTCTAGGTATTAATGAGTCTTAACAGGGGTGACACTATTAGGCATCGGTCACGCATTGAAGGGCCTGACTGTCAAGAAGGAAAAGAATCAGGAGTACTGAATTACGCCGGAAGGCTTCTATAGCATTTATCAATACTGGCAGCTGAGCAAAGAATCAAGGGAAGGTGAACTGACATATTATCACTGTGCAGCAGTTCAAACAGCACAGAGCAGCTGTATGGGACTGAGTTAAGTGACTAATTCTGGGATGGTCTCAATTAGATCTCTCTGAGACAGCATTATTAGAGTTAACTAAAAACCTATGAAAACGTTGTTACTTGAAAAAAAAAAAAAAAAAAAAACATGAACTGAAACATCAAATGAAATAAATTCTAAAACAACATTTTAATTTGTTTTATTTTATTATATTTAGCTAAATATATCTATAATCGTGATTTATTGCATCCAAAATAAATGTTTTTGTTTACATTATATTTTTGTGTATGCAGTGTATAATTATTATGCACACACACACACAGTATATATTATGGTAATAGTTACATTCATACATTTATATGCTTATATTTTATATAAATATATTTTATATATAAATATAACATATTGTTGTTAAATGTATACATGCATGTGTTTGCATATATATAGAATATACAGTATACAAACACAAACACATATATGTAATAAATATTGTTTAGATGTATACAAAAACTTTTATTGTTGAAGTAATTAATCTCGATTATGTGTTTGACAGCATTAATTTTATTTTATTATAACTAGTTGTCAAGGCAACATTTCTTATTTTTATTTCATTTTTTTAGTCGTTTAACTTAATTTACTAAAATAGCTCAAATGAAAACTTAAACAAAAGTGAATAAAAAAAATTATAATAATAGTTAACCTTTAACTAAAATGAAAACAAAAATAAATAAAATTGGTAAAAAAAAAAAATTCTAAAGCAAATTCTAAAAACATCACAGGTGAATATCACAAAAACAACAGCAATGAGAACTGACTATTCATGATTTTTTCCCCATAAATATATTCAAACTGTAACGTTTCGTGAAAACCCTCCGTGTGCGATGCGGCAGGACAAAAGGCAAGGACAAGAGATTCAAATGCTAGAC
>JAUCNO010000082.1:9868384-9879185 GCA_032353835.1 Enteromius viviparus | reverse complement strand
AATTAATAGAAAAAAATTGCAGCCTTATGCGATTTAGAAATTGCATGTGCTTAAATTGCGATTTTTTTAGCGATTGCAAGTAATTGCACAGCCCTAGTTTCAATGAAGAGATGATCCATTTTACAAGGATCCACGTACACAACCAAGCGTTGCCAGGCTTAGTAGGCGATTTAGGCAAAATTTGTTTTGCACTTTACACAGACGATAACAGAACTGTTTTTAAACGTCTTTTCAGGCCCCAAATGCTGTTGTCTTTTACTGTAAGTAAATGGCCAAACACCTAAAATGTTTTTAGCTGAAAACAGTGTAGTGTTGAAAACCCCCATATGAGTAGACAGATGAGATTATTTTTACCATCTTCACGTTAATGTATTTCTTAAGTGTTTTCAAAATACACCATCACAGCTGTTCCACACTGGCTGTAGAAACTAACTGGACCATGCAAACAGTCAGAGCCACATACCATGAGAGCAGGATGAAGAAAAAAACAAAGACAACTAAACAGGATGTACTATAAGAGACATACAGCTTATCTCACAGTTTCCTCACATAAATAACAACCACAACTCAGAAAGAAAGAAGAATGCGACACACCAGCACATAAAGAACTGCAGAACTAAACATCATTTCAAAAGGCTGCTTTTTCTCTTCGAGAATTTATAGTCTCCGCTCTTGGCCCACAAAACACATTTTTTAGCCTCTCAAATGGTTGCATAGCAAAAGTCAAAAGAGTATCATTTGCCCTGCGGTCCCCTAGATATAGTTTACCACCTTATATCCTATTTTTTCCAAAGAGATGTTGCTTAGCCAATTTGTTTGTAACAAACTAAATGGTGCACAACACCTGGACCAACTTCAGGACACACTGACTGAGAAAATACAGCAAGAGGCTTTGGAAACCACACTTTCATGAAGTTGTGCCATTTCTTCTGAATATATAATCAAGATGAAAAGCAGACCGTATCGTTCATCGTCACTGCATTGCAGCTTCTTTTGGACAACATTCAAAGAAGTACACGACTGCTTCATTGAGCAAACAAACAAACAAACAAACAAACAAAAAAATACTTCTAATTACTGAGAGTGATTACTTCACTTCCTGAAAATCTCATGTGAAGACCAATGCTGAGAACTGAACATTCTTACAGGCAAAAGTCTTTTTTTGTAAAACTAATATCATGTTTACTTTTTAAAAAAACAATAAAAAAAACAAAAAATCACACATTGTGAATATATGTGAGTGTACACATTTTAATAATTGTAAATTGTTTTTAAAATACATTCTTCAGGGAAAATGTTTTCAATACAAATATTATGCATTAACACGTGTTTGTGTTATAAATGTTACAATTACAAACTAACCTTGCTTTGTCATAAATTTTTTTGATTTATAAAATTATCTCTGCTAAAGGTCTGCAGGGCTCGTCTCCATGACATCATCACTTCCTGTTTTATTCCTTTGTTTGATTAATTATTCCATGCTGATTGCACCACGTGATTGTGGATAAAATATTATATACATTATATACATTATTTATAAACTGTCAATATTGCACTAAGTGTTGCATGGTATTTAAAATTAGCCTTACTCTTCAAGTAAAACACTCTGGTGAGAATTCTTGACAAAATGTCTCAATGGTTTAACGCCCCTTTTTGCACAGAAATGAAACAGCCGACAAATAATGCTGGCTTTTGTGAATAAGGCAAGACCTACTGTATTATCAGCCTGTTTTTACATAAAAATTAGTGCGTTTGCAACCACGGTGCAAAAAATTCATCCCTAAAATACTGCAATGTCTTGTAAGCCATGTCAGTTTCAGTTTATTCAACTGCAGGTCTTTCTGACTGCATCAAAAAAGCTCTTAACTCAGCTCCATAAACTTTTATGGAGTGACTCAAGTTACCAAGATGTAAGCAGACACAATAGATTACTAGAGTCCAAAGGTAAACCTCTGCTCAAAAAGTTTCCCTGAACACTCTGGACTTTTCTATACTTGTACATTTAGACGAATTTGGTTTCAGCTTTGTCTAAAATCTCACAGACAGTACAGTTTACCATCAGATGCCACAAAAAATGAGCTATTCTGTTTGAATTTATAACATGTCAGCAGTCTTGGTTGTAAAAACAAAAAGCTTTCAAAACATGGCTATGCCTTGTGATTTAATATGCCTTCTCAAATGCACTATCTGTGTCTTCTGCCAAAGCCGTTTGACATTCTTGACAGACTAAGATTCCAAAAACTAACTGCATTTAGTAATCTAGAGTTCAGGTGTATTTAAACTGTCATTTCCGGGAAGTAAAACTGCACAGTAGGTGGTAAATCCATTGTGTATTTAAAAGGCCCTACATTATTTACATTATTTATGCACTAAAAAGGGCTTTTGACACTTGAAATAGTTAACCCTGGCTAAACAAAATGCTTGGTTATTTTGCTTGACATTTGGTACTGCTCATAATATTATATATTGCCCATATCTTTTTTTCTTCCTATATTATAAAGGTAAGAATTCTTTACCCTGACATGTTTTTATCACCGTTTTAAAAAACTGAAAGTTCTGTAATAATGTAATAATTTTGTTGAGTTATGCATCATTCCGACTGTATTTGTTGTATTTGTAATTGTCTAAATGAGTTCTTTATATAGGTCAATTACACATGGAAAATACTGCAAACTAACTGTCTTATCATTCTTAGCTAGACAAGTTTCCTTCTTGGTAATTAAGGGCAAAGTTGAAGTGCGTAATTTCTGCACCACTAGAAGCAATAACAAAGCAATAAGTATTTACAAACATCAAATATGATCATATTACCATGTCATTCTACATAAGACTGGCCAGATATGATGAGTTTATATTGTATTCTGACATCGAGGGCACTTGTTTTTAAAATTAAGAAAAAAAGTGTATCTGCATATTTAAAAAAATATATAGATTTTTTTCAGATGGTGTTTCAGTTTTTTTGTTGTTTGTGGGTTTTTGCATTTTTTTTTTACATATATTTGACTTTATATTTCAAGTCATATCTTATTATATTCAGGGGTTCTTGGCATCAAAATGTAAGAGATAGAATGAAATAAACTCTTGTTTAGAGGACCAGTTCTGACATCAAGGGGTTAAACGGTCATCATGTAAAATGATCTTTTTGTCTTGCGTTCTAGTAGCCGATCTCTCATCCAGCCACATGATGCTAAGGTCGGTCAGCCGGTCAGCTGGAGTCATCCGTACCTAAGCTAGCCTTTCTGTCACCCCCATCGCTCGGGTCGTCGCTAAAAGAAGGTCTCATTCACCATCTCTGTATCATCCCCAGCTGCGTCAGTCAAACAAACCAACGGCCCATTGAGTCACGGGCCAGCACTTGTAACATTTGCATCATCAACGCATCACTGGCTCATTTGTTTATCTCCAGAAGAAGTCTGGAGAATAGACAACTTGAATGTGCTGCATTCAGATCTTCCTTAGTGTTCAGCTGAGCATGTAATAACTGTATAACACAGGCTTTGTTTTTGTTGTGGTGGCAATGAAAGGTGGACGGGTGCCAAATGCATTAATAATATAAAAAATGCAAGTAAATACACACAACTGAATCATATTAAGAAAGTAAGCAAGCATGAAAGACAGACTGTTGACGGAGGAACAGACACAGCCGATTAGGTTTACACAGAGATGATCTCCATACATGGGATGGAAACAGTAAATGCATGTTGTTCAGCCTCTCAGGGGCAGGATTTCTCTGTCCAACCCACTCTGGACATCTGAATATCCCGCATTTCCTTGTTCCACCTCATTGTTTGCCCACACTGTAATAATAAACCATTAACTTTGTAGTGCTGGTATACAGAAAGTGACTGTGTCCCCACATATCAGTCATGTTGTCTGCATAAAACACAAGGGTTACATGACCTACAGTATCAATCAATTACTTTGTAAAAAAGTTGAAGCTCAAAGCACCAACACACCACAAAGGAATGCAAATCTGAATTGTAATAAAACAACAACCTACAGTTATGTATTTCTTCCCCATGCATCCATGTACTGAGCTACACTACTGTTAAAACCTTTTTCTAGCTTCATGCTCTGTTCAGTAGAAAGAATTGATAATAATATTTTTCTCTTAAGCAGCATATTAAATTTACACTAAAGTCACTGGAGTATTGATACTTCAGCTTTGCCATCTCAAGAATAAATTACCTTAAAAACAGAACCTGCTCATTTCAAACAATGATAAAATTTCATAATATTTCTGTTGTTATTAATGTTATTTCATAGTCAAGTCCAAATTGTTGCACTTGGGTAACATTGTATTAATAACTTTGATAACTACATTGTTTAATAGCACTGTTGGTATTGTCTTATTAATTAATACTAATGCATTGTTGATGAAAGTGAAAGTGTTGGCTTTATTTATTGCCTTAGTACAAGTTTGCCTTATTAGTAGTAATTACATTGTTATTTTCATTATTAGTATTAATGATAAGAGCATCACATAGATTTGATGATGATCTCTTGTGACAAGTATGAACCCATCTAGCAACCATCTAAAACACCTTAGCAAACACTGAACCATCAACTTAGCAGCTACCCAGAACACCCTTGCAATGCCTTGAAAAACCATTCAAAATTGAATGCAAGCGCCATTCAGTTGTATAGAAGGTAATATAATAATTATACGAATATGTTGTCCAATATGCGTGCATGTGATAAAAATCATTCATAACTGTCATCCAAAGTAACGAGAACATATTTCCCAGCGTGACAACATCAACACAGATACACTCAGATTCGAAAACGCCTTCAAAACAGAAACGTTCCAACACAGAGCGCGCGTCAGAAATTTCCCGCGAAATACGCAAACGCGCTCACCTTTTTAAAGATACACTTCACATTTATTTAGCTCGGATAAACCTGCATGCGTAGAAATATACTTATGAAGACATTTCCCAATATCGACACTGACTGGCCAGATTAACCTTACCATGACTTTCACAGCTGTCACGCAGTCTAAAGCAACAGAAGTACTCACATCTGCAGTATTAACGCTTTTTATGTCAGAAGAAAAGAGTGGAAAGTAAAAAAAAGTGGTCAGGTGTGATGTCTTCTCACCTGTGCAGGCTCGCTTTCACCTGTGCCGACGGTGGCCATGTTGGAGTAGATCCCAAAGCAACTGTACACATTGAAATATGTGCCCAAGTGTGCAGCAACTTCCTGCTCTGTTCATTGGCTATGTTCCTGAAAAATATGTATTCCAGCATGTAACAAATCTCCGACATCCTTACAGTTACATAAAGCGAATGCTTTCGAGAAACTTGAAACTATATTATAGCCAAGACAATATGGCAGGGTGTTAAATTTGCAATTATTTCACTTTATGATACAATTGATGTCTGGGTAGCTACTTAAGTGCAGGGATACGAACACTTTGATATAAAAACAATATCATTAAGCACAATCTTACATCAGTAAACAGTTTTGTATTGACTAAGCCATGTTTCCACGTTTATCTTCCACAATATTTATGCTGTTTTGTTTTGTTCACACTGAGCAGGGCATAATCCAATATTATCACCGAAGGAAATTCTGTACAATTATCGTATGTGTATTTTTACAAGGTCAATATATGACTTGGAAAGATAATAAACTTTTTTGATTGAAGTTAAGGAATTGAAGGTATCGTTGTTCTTTGAAGAACACTAGATGGCGCCATTGTTCCATATATCCAGTTCTTGACATAATATTAGAGCTAGATGTTACGAGGAATGCACGTCAGAGTACTGAGGTTTCGTTATGGTTACACAAATGCGTGTGCGCGTGTGTGCTATTTGATGTTTATTAATGTATTTTTAATTTTGTCATATGGGTAACACGTTCTTGGGTAAACGAACGCACAATGTGAACATTAGGGTCAACTATTAAGCAGGTATATTTTATAACTGGGGTAAGTTGTCACATGGGTTTAAGATGTAGTACAGATTACTGATAAATTGTTTAGGCTACTTTTTTATATTGATTTTTATACATTTGATGTTTGGTGTTAATTGCTTTTTGTTGCATATGGTAGTAATGTGAGTTTATGTTTACTGAGTGTTGTAAGGCATGTATAACTTAAACCTTAAGTAAAAAGGAAACATTGTTTAGTCATGTTTCAGCAGTAGAAGACATTCATAGCAGCTCAGCCTCAAAGATATTGAATTACAGTGAAGCAGTCTTCATGTCTGCAGAGGAAACCAACCATCACTGCAATCACTCTGACTCTCACCCTCTCTCCCCCAATATAAAAATTCTTGACATTTTCAACAACACTGTTTGTTTTTCATTATAAACACTTAATTTTACTTATTAATATTGAGTAATCGTTAATATCATGTCAAAGCCCATGCATGAAATTTTAAAAATTATAAGTATAAAATGTGCAATAATTGAGAATTTACTTGAAAGTATGAAAACAAAAGGCAAAATTTTCAGATATAAACCTGAGAAAGATTAAAACTGTGATATAAAAAGTTGTTATAACATTCCATTTAAAAAAACTGAATTGTGAGATGTAAATGTACAGGGTGTGCTATTTATATGGATACACCTTAATAATATGGCCACCATGGTCACCACCTATCTTGAAAAGTTTCCCCCCTCACTTCATTTAGTATACTGTGCCACAAACAGGAAGTTAATATCACCAACCATTCCCATTTTATTACAGTAAGGTGTACATATAAATGTCCCACCCTGTAGGATTCAAAAAAGAAAAAAAGCAACTGTGAAATATTAACTTATAATTACGAGTTTATAACTCGCAATAGACAAGACAGAATTATGATATGTAAAAAAGGGAAAAAGTCAATTGCAATTCTGTTTATAACTCACAAATCAGAACTGAGACAAATATGTCTGAATTGTAAGATATCAACACAAATTGTGAGTAAGAAGTCAGAATTGAGAAATAAAGTCACATTTATCTTTTAATTCCACGAGGTTTACAGTAATACATTATAGATTGTTTACCGATGTTAAATTTATTGACACATATAACCTGCAGTACCTTCATTTACCTCCAGGGGTCTGCAGATACTCAAATGAAAAACCCGAAATACTAAACTGAACACAGAAATATGTATATCCAGACAATTTCTTAAAGTAACGTTGACAATATTTTAATGAAGAAGATACATCAGCACAAAAAAAGACAAATAGTCTAATCTCTCCAAAACCCGTTGCATTGCAAATGTCAAGCAAATCTCATGCTTGCATAAATCATTTAGACACGTGCATTATGCCTTAATTGCACTCGACTCACATACAAACAAAATTACATTTTATTCCTGAATAAACATTTTGAATTCATGTCATGATTGGTTTGTCTTACCTAGGCTGCCTTTTAAGGAGGAAGACACACCAGTAAAAAGCTTGTCTTGGGACACGTGGCTACTGTTGGCCACTGCCTAGGCCAAGGAATTATACATCCAGTATCCAGATGGGACTATGCATGGAGTGTGAATACAGGATAAATCTAGGGAGGTTTGTAAACGTGGCTACTTGCACATTAGCCTTACGTAACACGTCTGTGGACAGATTTTGCAGGGGCACAATCAAACATGGCTTGGCTTTTGCCATCTGTTTACCCCTTTGAGATTGATCATTGCAGTTAAAGGCTGGTTGTATTCCACTAGAGCTGTCTGTGAGCGAACAGAAGAATGTATCGGTTTGTTATTTCTAAGATCGATGTTCCTAGCTCTGAATAGATCAATTTGACATTTTTGAAAGCAGCAAACTAATATTGAAAGTAAAATTAAATAAATGAGTGAAATATATTTCCATAAATATATACATATTTGCAATTATTGATTCTTTTATGAAAGAATAATCACATTTTAGGGTACCTTCTCATTTAATGTGTTTTCTTTATTTTCATGACCATTTACATTGGTAGATTCTCACTGAAGGCATTAGAACTATAAATAAACACATGTGAAGTTATGTACTTATGTACTAGTTATGTTCACAAAAAAAGATCAAATAACTGAAAACATCTTTTATATTCTAGTTTCTTCAAAATAACCACCCTTTGCTCTGATTACTGGTTTGCACACTCTTGCCATTCTCTCGATGAGCTTTAAGAGGTAGTCACCTGAAATGGTTTTCACTTCACAGGTTTGCCTTATCAGGGTTAATTAGTGGAATTTCTTGCTTTATCAATGGGGTTGGGACCATCAGTTGTGTTGTGCAGAAGTCAGGTTACTACACAGCCGACAGCCCTTTTGGACAACTGTTAAAATTCATATTATGGCAAGAATCAATCAGCTAACTAAAGAAAAATGAATGGCCATCATTACTTTAAGAAATGAAGGTCAGTCAGTCCGGAAAATGGCAAAAACTTTAATTGTTTTTCCAAGTGGACTCGCAAAAACCATCAAGCGCTACATTGAAATTAGCACACATGAGGACCGACCCAGCAAAGGAAGACCAACAGTAACTTCTGCTTCTGAAGACACGTTCATCCAAGTCACGAGCCTCAGAAATTGCAAGTTAACAGCATCTCAGATCAGAGACCAGATAAATGCCACACAGAGTTCTAGTAGCAGACCCATCTCTAGAACAACCGTTAAGAGAAGACTGTGCGAATCAGGCCTTCATGGTCAAAAAGCTTCCAGGAAACCACTGCTAAGGAGAGGCAACAAGCAGAAGAGATTTGTTTGGGCCAAGAAACACAAGGAATGAACATAAGACCAGTGGAAATCTGTGCTTCGGTCTGATGAGTCCAAATTAGAGATCTTTGGTTTCAACTGCAGTGTCTTTGTGAGAAGCAGAAAAGGTGAACGGATGGATTCCACATGCCTAGTTCCCACTGTAAAGCATGGAGGAGGAGGTGTGATGGTGTTGGGGTGTTTTGCATGTGACACTGTTGGGGATTTATTCAAAAATGAAGGCACACTAAACCAGCATGGCTACCATAGCATCCTGCAGCGACATGCCATCCACAGTCACCGGACCTGAACCCTATTGAGATGGTTTGGGGTGAGCTGAACCGCAGAGTGAAGGCAAAGGGGCCATCAAGTGCTAAACACCTCTGGTAACTTGAAGACTCTTGGAAACCATTTCAGGTGACTGACTACCTCTTGAAGCTCATTGAGAGAATGCCAAGATTGTGCAAAGCAGTAATCAAAGCTAAGGGTGGCTATTTTGAAGAAACTAGAATATAAAAGAGGTTTTCAGTTATTTCACCTTTTTTTTTGTTAAGTACTGTACATAACCCCACATGTTTTCATTCATAGTTTTGATGTCTTTAATGAGAATCTACCAGTGTAAATGGTCATGAAAATATAGAAAACACATTGAATGAGAAGTGTCCAAATGTTTGGCCTGTATTTAACATATAAATAGGTAAAGAAATCTTATATTTCTACTTTCATTTTTCCTAAAGTTGCTTAGGTTTTTATAAAGATGACAGGCAATTGCTAATGCTATGTTTGTACTGGTTGAAAGTTGTCTTATGATTCATAAACATAAGCTGTCCATCAATGATGTTTAATTGTGAATTTAATTTCACAAATTTTGTGTTTTGTCTTCAGGAACAATAATGACATCAAGCTATGATCATGGCAGATCTACTACTATCTGAAAAAAAGAATAGAAAAACAAAAAGGTACATTTTATTTTGGCAAGACATTTATTTGTTATTTATAACAAATGGCTCTATAATTGCACTATTTGTGTTTTAATTTGTTTCTGAATATTTAACATTTATATAAAATGTAAATGATTAACTTACAATTTTTTATAGACTGCCTATTAAAGACTTGTATACTTTTATGTATGTATCATCCAGCTTTGGAGGACACCGGAATGCGATTGCACTTCCCACTCAAGCCCAATCCCCCTCAGCGGCCTGGGCAAACATAGCCATCAGTTCTGAATTTGTATCCGGCAGCATGGAATGCCCAGTGGACGCTGCGCCAGCCGGAACTTCATTTCCAGAACCTTCTGGCTCTCCTTCCAATGCAGCAATTGACATCCGGTCACCAGGGGCAGTGCCAGAGGTAACAGCTGGTACCCTTTGCGAGGGTCCAGACTGTCCCATGATAGCTCTATTGGTAGCAGAGCGCTGGTGGAAAAAGGAGTTTTTGCCTTTTCACCATCACCGGTAGACCACACCGCCCCCTGGTATCTTTTTTGATCTTCGTTGATCTTCTTAGAGAGAAAAGATGACTCATCCATGAAAGACACTTCACATGCTTTGCCCAGACACTTGAGTGACCGTCACCCCGATGCCAGGGAACAATCGCATCCAGAAGCGCATGAGTGGAATGACATCTTTAAAAAGACACGTCTTTACAAAGACGTACCACTAGTGAGCTGCTCTTTTAGAAAAGCTCTTTTAGTGTGCTGAAGCACACAGGGGAGATGGTCGCATGCACACAACAGTGGGGTAGTGCAAACTGTTGTGGCAATCCACTCTACACTAGAACCACCACCGCTGCAGACGCTGTGTCACCAGCCTTTCTTCAATCAACATCATAGATTGAAGAGCTGAACTCATTCGAGCCTTCCTAATTTATTTTTATTTTTTTGGGATTTTCCAATTAATTTTTTTTTTTGTTTAAAATCCTCACTTATACCTGTCCTCTCTTAGGGGTGTGTGGGGTCAGTTAAAATGAAGTGTGATGACTTAAAATCACAGTATGAAGTTCAAAGACTAATGAGGGGTGGGGGATTCATTTTACAATTAAAAATGTATTGCAGTGTTGTTTTTGACAACCATCTTAGATTTAGTCGTAGTCTTAGTCTTTTGACTAAAATGCTTATTAGTTTT
>JAUCNO010000082.1:9842006-9858015 GCA_032353835.1 Enteromius viviparus | reverse complement strand
CCTTTTCAAATATGATCTTTCATGCAGTGTGTCATGTAGCTGTATGTGAACATAAACTATCTGCAAAGTTGTGATGCAGACAGTGCACAATAAATTAAGTTATTGTCTATCAAGAAAGAGTCGACTCACATTCGCCTAAACGAGTTGTCAGCAATTCAAATCTTTTTCTGTCACGGATCCACGTCACTAAGTAACATATTTGCATAATATCCACCCACGTACTACATCGTGAACAACCTGCCTGGCCACAGTAAAATTTCCATGTGGATTACATCATGTCGAGAAGACGCTGTATCCTGTGAGAGTAAATTTGTTTTATATGCCCTTTCGAAAGATGAATCTACAAAGAATGAGTGGTTAATTTCAACAACACCTTAAGCAGTACAATCTCTTGTTGTGTTCACCTTATTTTACTGATGACTGCTTTTCCAATCTTGGAGTACAACGTGATATTCACCAAACAATTGGTCTTAAAAGATGGATCAGTTCCCAGTTGTTGTGGACCGGCTTGTTCCTCTGAACTACTACCCGAAAGTATGATTAATAATTGATGATAGTATTTTCTAGTGATTGTATTTGTGTACGTTATGTTGTGTAACAACCCTGCACATGTCTTGGCAACTGGCTAACTTGCGTTTCTGTAGTTCTGTTGTTCAGCTGTGGGCCTAATGTAGTCTAAACACAGCTTGACTGTCTGTCTCATTAGTTTAATTAATGATAAACAATGTTTAGCGCAGTGTTATGCATTATATACTGCTGAAGTTCACAACGTAGAGGTGTGTCCGATTCACTTACAAAAGCAAATTGCAAGCACTTTCCATGGTAGTCTTTGCTAACTACTGTAGTTGAGATATTCTCTCAGAAAGCACTTCTAGTAACTTAATATCAGGAAGTATAGCTCTGTGAAGCACTGTAGTGGTAGACCAATCATAAAGGACTGCGCCATCTGACCAATCACAGCAGTGAGGGCTCACGGACAGGAGGGGTTTAGACAGACTGATTCTTCGAACTGCTTCACACGAGAATCATTTAGAAATGCGATAAAATTTAATCTATTTTTGACCTTGCATACATGTAAACCTGTTTTAAGAGACTTTAAGGCATAATAGGGGCACTTTAAGTTAATAAATACTATATTAAGGTAAAAATCATTTAAATGAAATCACTGTATTACTGTGTGTGTGACCTTCATAAATGATGGTGTAAATCCCTCAGGCTCTGCCGAACTGTCAAATCCTTGTAGACGGCGTGTTCTGGACTTCAGCGTTTTAAAGCCACGATTTGGGACCATGACTGAAAATGAAAAGAGATTAATATTTGAAAAATATCAGCTGGTAAAAAAACAACAAATCACATTAAATGAAGTTGCATGTTAACTTTGTGAGAACTGAATAATACAATACTGAACACTTTACATGGTAAATATTTGAGATCTGTACATAGTGTTTGGAGAGGTGACTTGTTCTGCTTAGAGAACACAGCCGTAACACCGCCCATTCTTGTAAACCCTGAATAGGAAAGCAGAAATGAAACAGTTAATTCATGTGGTAAATTTAGCCTTAAAACATGAAAAAGCTGGACAACATGATAAACAAATTTAGTCATGGATGGATAAATAAACTATTGTTTGACCTGTTGAGTGCATGAATGCAATGGAAATAAAGTTTTAGGTGTATAGTAACAACAAAACAATCCTAATTAGAGAGGTTTAAGTAGACTTTCTGTGTGGCATAGGAAAATGCTGAAAAAGTGCTAACTAAACTAGCTTCAGTCTACGTCAGTGACATCTGCACTTCATTACAGCAGGATGGAATCATCAAAATAATCTAGTTTGCTTTTTTAAAAAAACAAATGAAAAACAAATTAAAGAGTTTAAGATTTATGCCACTGTCTCAGGTTTCCAAAAAGTGAAGGAAAATGTTTGTGTCTTACCATGTTTGTTGTGGAAGAACGAATCTGAGGAAAGATGGGAAGTCCTCCAAATATTTGGTACAGTCCTCAGTTGTGAGAGTGACTCCTGCTGAGCAACACAGGGCAGAAGCTTCTGAACCAGCTCATCTAGCTGGCTGACCCCAAGATCTGTCAATCCTAAATCCCGCAGGGTCAGTGATGGCTTCCCAGACAACACCAAAGACGAAACATTTTTTAAAGGAAAAAACATAGTTAGGATTCTGAAGAGCATCATTCATTTAAATGCTGCTAAAGTCAACTGCTCAACTTTATAACCACATTTCCATGGCAATAAATGACTAGAGGGGACAACGGAAGGGTTCCAATAACCTAAACATGTGCAGTATTTATTAGTGTATGAATGTAATCACCTCTGTGCAGTTTAGATCTTGTTCTGGTGTGTTCTCTCTGTGTTTGTGATTGACTGAAGTATTGCTGCTCACTGAACCCTTCAGAGAGTGCAGGACATTGATGAGGTGACTCAGCTGGACTGTTACCTGTGGAGATAAACAGCAAAACAAAGTTTTCTTCCTTTGTGTCTTGAGAATTAAATATTTATAACAACTTTAATTAAAACATAATTTACATTGTAGTGTTATCTCAAAATCTGAAACACAACAATGTGATTATCTAAACATTTCTCAAAAAAGCTTTCCATCAGTTTCGCCCATAATGAAATCTTTACCCAAAGCTAGAGTACTCATTTTACAAGGAGAAATGAAAACTGACTGACCGACTCTATCAGTAAGCCATACTGAAACGTCTATATTACACATATTTGTGTTATGTGGGTAGAAGGAAAACATTAATTTAAAAAAAATTATAATAAAAATAGTGTACAGCAACCTTGGACTTTTTTTAATTGCTTAAAAATCATGCATATATTATTAAATGTCAGTCTATTTTTAGGAGACATGAATGAAAGCTTTTAGGTGTATTCTTATTAAAACATTGGCCCATAAAGCCTAATTTCCAAAACTAAAGCTTGTAAACATACTAAAGAATCAAGCACGCTGTAAACACTGTGATGGATCAAATGTTCATGAGAACGGAAAAAAGAAAATTTCTGCTACTATGCATGTTTTTACATTGGTATCAATGCAAATAAACAGCATTTTGTACACACAAACCCTCAATAACACTGCAATTAACTGCACTATAACAACAACGACGATTAGACTAAAAACATGACATTGCCTTTGCTGCATAGTGTTGAAAAACTTCGCTCAGATCTTAAGAGCAGCTTGTTATGTATGCTAGCTAACCAGCTAGCCTGCGTCCGCTGAATCACGCGACCTGCTGTCCTAAATAGACAGTGATTTGATACCTGTGGCTGAAGGGAAGTAGAAAGAGAAAACATTTCCGATAAGCTGATGGCAATTTCTTGAAGACAACGGGGGTTTATTGATCTGGAGTTACATGTAATGCCCTCCACTGGTGTCCTCTTCCGCTCAACTAACCTCGCTGACACTGGGAAGACTCATCAACATAACCATCTACAACATCCGGCTTAAAGAACGACAAAATAAAAGTCCTTATACTTCTAACAGTCAGGTTTAAATACCAACTGTCAGTTTACTGCATACCAGTTATTTATTAATAATAACTATTTTTTTAATAACTATATAATAATATGATGTTGAGAAAGAGCCATAATAAATAGCTGGAGACCCATACATCTGATTGCTCACTCTATCCTATATTGTGACTGCAGTGTTGTATAAAACATTTAATCCCCATACTCTAGTAAATGAATAGGTAGTCATAGAATATGTATTCTATGTATTCTAGTCATAGGTTATAAGAAAAGCACTTAATTAACAGTATTAACGCAACTAGTAAATTTAGTAAAATAGTAAACTTCAGTAAAATTTTATAAATAAAAATTGATTGTGATTGTGTTAATAGCAGCGCAGAGCAGCACTTACTCACAGAAATTTTTGGGTCACCAATGACTTTCATAGCAAGAAAAAAAAATACTATGTCAATGGTGATCCCAAACAATAGGTTACTTGTGTAAACCCGGTTCTCTGATAGCATTAAGTGAGGTGTCTCACTATGGGACACGCCCCTTCCACGTATTCCTCAGAAGCCCTATTACATTACGCCAGCCCCAATTAGCTGCCAGACGTGATGTTGCATCTTGGAGTGGCCTCCCCACCCCTCGTATAAATGGAGCAACACAACGTCACTTCGCCATTCAAAACAACCATACCTCTTTCTCATTTCGCACAACAAGGAGGGTGATCTGGTGAGACATTTTCACTTAATGCTATCAGAGAACCAGGGTTACGCAAGTAATCTATTGTTCTCTTTCAAGGATACGTTTCAGTGTCTCACTATGGGATATCCTAACTCCCGTATTGCCAGATAGCCTGTCTTGAAGTCTCCTGCCAACCATAACCAACACATCCAGGGCTGAACGAGTCTGGCTCGTGAATCACGTCCCTACACTCAGTACTGCATGTATTAAAGTCTGAGCTGTAACATCCAGTTTATAAAATCTAGCAAATGTATTCGGTGAGGAATGTATTTGCCGCTTCACAAATATCCTGTTATGGGACTCCTTTAAATAGAGCCCAGGAAGTTAAGTAGAGCCCAGGAAGTTAAATAGAGCCCAGCCAACTTAAAAGTGGGGGGGACGGTATGGTGATGTGATCCAAAGGTGTTCGTACAGTATAATGCATCCTAATTAGAAATACATTGGGCATTTAACGGCAGAAATGCAATGAATACGCACTGAATTCAGCGCAATTTGACAAGGTATACAGAACAGGTTCTGTTGTCTTCCGACATTATATTATATCATGGTAACGTGTGATTTGTGTCATCGCAACATTCTGTAACACATACTCACATTGTGTGTTTGAAAAAAGGATGTAATAGTCCTCTGCTTTTTTCTAGGGTGCATTTTACCCCAGACAGCCAAGTGAGTGAACGAACGAAAATTCACAAGAGCAACAAGATTTTAAGCTCATGGCAAGAGATTAGCGCTGTGACTGGCTAGACGTTCGTTCACTTAAATCTAATGAACAAATCAGAGAATACGGGCGGAAATATTGGCGCTAGCTCAAAAAAAGTGCGGGCGACAGAATCACCTGTTTCTAAAAGTGAGGGGGACGTGTCCCCCCCGGGTTGCTACGCCCCTGCACTGTGGTAAGGTTTAGTTCTAAGTAAACAAAATAGCAGAATAAAAATGTGTATGATGTCAAATTGAATTAATGCATTAACCGCCTTAAAAATAACACAGCAGCACAGATAACTGTAGCAGCAAATTTAATTATGCTCATGCTTTGGCAGCCTTTATTAATAAAAAAACATGTTGTACATGCGTACATTATTAATAAACTGTCCTGTTACAATGAATCAAAAGGATTAACACAATCAGACTTTTGACTGTGACTGGAACCTAGGCAGTTCTCAAAATAACATTCATTCAGTGAATCATCACCGCAGCTGATTGACTGAACAAGATCCTATTTGTACATGTCAAGGTTTGTTATCTACCCAAATTACCCACAGCCTGTAGATGTTAATGAACACTACTAGGAAGTTCTTAATAGTGAAGAAGACCAGCATTTGATGAATGTCAGAGAAATATATCATAACTGCAAGTCGGACAACAAAGAAGGGGCCATCTTGAAGAAAAATGGTTCCAGCAATGTCCCAAATATCTGTCCTGAACTTGCCGATGAGAGAGTCATCCTGGCTTTCACAGATATCCTCAGGTTTAATGTTCACAACTAGAAGATGCCAATGAAAAACAGGAAATAGCTTTACTATAATATTTATAATTATATTGGCATTCTTGGTTATGGTTATGCATACTGCAGATTCTGCATCTATAATTAATGTCTTAATTGTTTTAATATTTTTGTGTATAAAACATCAGTTATGGAACAGTACAGACCTGAGAAATGCAAAGGAAACTGTAACATGCTCAATGTCCAGACAGCAAGAATAATATACACAAACTGTACACTGTCCTCCCTAGAACAAAGAACAGAATATAATTTATAAATATAATGAATGATTATAATTTTGCAGTCACGTGCAGAGGGGGGCGGTGGGGGGTGCTTGAGCACCCGCCCCTTTCCTCCTAGGTGCCTCAAGTGCCCTTTTCTTGGGGTTTCTTTTTTTTTTTAATGTGTATGTGTGTATGGAGCCCTGTCTTTTCCCCACAACAATAAAATCTAACTGTTAATCTCATTTTTGCTAAATAAAAAGATCTGGCTCGCATTAGTCACATGACTGCCATTAACCAATGCTTGCTTGAGGGCAGAGCGCACACGTTATGAGCCGGTACGGACTTATGCACCCGGTGCATCATGGGTATTTATGTAGAGTTTTTTGGTGTAATTTAAGCAAGGCAGTTGGGTTTTTGTTTCAGGTATGTTATGTATGTTTATGTTCAGTTAAGTTTGGGTGAGTTTGGTTCATTTGCAGCCATTTTATAAAAACGTTTTAAGGATTACCATCACGGAGAGAGATGTGTAAAGGAGTGACTTGTTGTTATTGCAATGATGATTTATTAATGGGTTGTTCAACTGTTATGATTTGGCTGTTTAAGTGATGTGCTTATAAAGTTTATATAGGTCAACGAATGCTAAATAAGTGATGAACAAAGAAACCATGAAGTGACCTTCTTTCGGCCTGATAATAGCCTTTATTTGTAATGTTGGGCACCCGCCCCTCTGAACGTCCCTGCACGGCCCTGTAATGTTATTGTTATTGTAATACTACACTGAAATTTATTTCACCTAAATTTGGAGCAGAAAGGTTTAGCCATATATATATAGCTCTTTCATAACAGTAACACTGCTAAGAATTGAAAATAAGACTATGCAAGGCTTTTAACAACACTTACGCCACATCATTGAGCGTCTCACTGATGAACTCGAGTATGTCAGCAGCTGTGCCTACAAAGATGAGCAACAACTGGGATATTTCTCCTCTGGTGACCCCTCCAGAGATAGGTAGCAGCCACTTCCCCACAATCAGCAGGATCAGGACGATTTGCTGAAGGGCCAGGATCCAGTCATTGGCACAAACCGATGACAGAAATCTCAGAGGGTTCTAAAATACCAGCACAAAGTGAGTATTCAGCTATGAAGAGTGACTCTCTGGAGGAACTGAGGTCACACTTGCATAAAGCGTGTCCTGTAAATCACATACAGTATGTGAAGGTGTGGTAACTTCTGAAAAAATAACAGTATTTATGAACCATGCATGACCATGAACGCAGGTCTTGTTTGTACTGAGGGCTGAACCAACATTTGTATTTACAAATTGCCCTATGTTATATTTAAAGGCAAAACAGAGTGATTATTCCATGTCTGAAAGGCTCAGACATTCTTACTTGGATTTTTCTTAGTTTATACTTTCATGGAAAACGTCTGTAACCAGTTTGAATGGCAAAAAGGCACTACCTGTTCAGTCAAGCTTCCATTAGTCCCATTTCTCAATTCATGAAGAAACGCTTGAATGCTCTCGGTTGAATCCAGATTAGTACACTGCAATATTCAGCATTATATGAAATGTTTGCACAGAAGGGAGAATCTACAGTGTATTTATGAAAGATATGTAACTAATTAATCTACCATTACTTTCCTTCCCTATTACCTTAGTATTACTTGATTTGTTTTTCTGATGGTGCAACTGTAGGATCCATATGGTTGGTATAATGCTGATGAGGAAAAACAATATCGCTGGAGAAAACCTAAAGATCAGAGTTTGAGTCACTCAGCAATATGTCACCACATCTTGCATTATCACATTTCACAGTAAGTTAGACTAGATGATATTTAAGGAAGCTGACCCCAAGAAAATTCCTACGTTTCAAAAATAAATGTTGATGACTTACCATTTGTAATCCTTCCCTTTTCTTCTCCTCAGGGTTAAAATCATTTCAGCCACGAGAGGTAGGTAGAGGATAGTCAGCAACCAGTATAAATTATCATTTTTGACCCATGTCACCCTCCATACACCAATGAGAGACACTAAAATAAACAATGCTCTGGTGACTACAGCACAGATAAATTTGACAAGCATGATGTCTTTCAGAGTTTAAGTCTGATTAATTAAGCATGGAAAGTTGTGGCTTTCACTCTGTGCTCGTCTCCAGTCTGAATAAACGAAAGCTCATCTTACGTTTTTTTTTCTTTCCACCTTTTACATCAATGGGCGGGACTGCTGTTCTGAATACCTAACATAAATCTTATATTGTTTATACTGTTTCCCCTCTTAGAAAGAGAAATAGGCGGATATATAGAGTATTTCGATTTATTCTTTAAATGAGCCTGTGTTTTGGTAGGCTATACGTCTCAGTGATGTTTTGTTAGGTCTACTTTTGTCAAATGTGACTAAAAGTTTTAGCAGAGGAACAATAATAAAATATTACTTTTTCAATAGGCTATCTTCAAGAAAAAGCGATGCAGGTCCAACAAATAGTTAATCAGATTGATTTGAATGATTTAAACCGAATCCCAAACGGTTCATTTATCAGTGACACTATACTGTAGCATACAATATATGAGAGTTGTTGAAAACATGTTGAAACATGTTGTTTTCCACACGCCTTTTCTAATGAAACGATTATGTGAAATGTAAACACCTCACACTCACACAAAAACACAAACCTCGGATTACACGAAATGACTGTCAGAACAGCCCAAGTGAGTTTTTATTAGGGGGGGAAGTTTTGAGTCCTTTCCCCGCCCCTAACACTTGAAAACATCATATTTATAGCCTAATTAGATTTATTTAGAATTGTGAAGAGAGAAAAAAAAGTGAAGCAGCTACAAATAAAAAATCTGGATATGTTAAAAACATTGTAATCGAAGGTTGACATTTTAGCTCAGAATTTCAATCTTTTTCTCAGCATTGCGAGTTTATAGGGTAGAATGCATGGGGTTAAAACGCCCCCTTGGGGTAAAACTAGTAAAATTAGTCTGTTACTTTCAGAAGTAAAAAGAAAAGTGTGATATGATATACATATTATTTTTTTTATGTTTTCAGAACGCCATTAGCCTACAGTCTGTTTGCATTTTGTGTAAATAACATGCCACTAAAAATGCTGCCATTTTCACTAAGTGTAAATAGAGTCCATTGCTATTTGCACTTAGTAAATAGCATTTAACGCTAAGAACATATACTATAGCCTATTAATTTAGTGTAAATAGCATCTAATTGCTATTTACACTTAGTGCAAATACCCCTTGCCAATTATTAAATGGGCGCCACCTCTGCTGGAATACAATGCCCCCTACGCTTACCTCAAACAAACCCAATACTTTATTTAAAACATTTAGATTATTCCTTCATTTCATCATTTGAAATGTATAAAGTGAGGGGTTAAAATAGGTAGATTTGAACTGGTCGATCTCGTCACATGCTTTATCTATGCAACAGAGCTGATGTTAATGAGCTTCTTTTGTTGACTATTCCAATCACACGTTGGTAGGTGGAGTTAGTGTAAATAGCCTCTGCCAACAAGGTGAGCTATTTGCACTTAGTGTAAATAGACACGGCCAATTTGTTGTCAAACCAAGTCTCTAGGGTAAAACGCCCCCAGTCCTGAACATCAAATCTTTGTTTTTTTCTATCAAATGTATTAGGTGGTTTAATACAAAAAACTTTTTAATTTTGTAATTCATAATTACTGATTGTGTTCTTTTTAACACACAGTTTTTTAAATAATTGAATGAAACTTTCAAACACCCGCGATTCGAGTTTCACTTCAAGGCGCGCGTGAACACACATGCTCCACCCACTGTGGTTTCCTGAGCAACAGTATACAGAAAACATGTCTGGAAGAGAGAGATCACGAGTCCGATCGGCTGAAAACTCAGAGAAGATCAAGAGAGGAGAAGAAGCGGATGATACTAAGCTCAGTGTATGTAAACTACTATACACGCGCAGCGTATGAGTCACAGTCATTTACTCGGTGTTGAGACGACTGCTTCAGATCTATAATAAAGTGAGGTAACGTTATCTAGCGTTGCCTACACATCTGAAGAAGCTCACTGCTAATATACAGAAGCAAATACTTTAAAACTTGTATTAATAACCTGCAAACGTTTTAAGTTGTGTACAGTACCAATGTCTATGATTGCACTTAATTATATTTAAAAATATCAATAAAGTTAACTCACGGTTAATTTCTGACAAGTTATAAGGGTAAGATAGTTTCTTATTAAACTAATGAAAGTGAATATCCTAGTAATAATATAATCCTATATTTTAGGAAGCGAAGATATCTTTTCCTCAGTGGGAACTTCTAAAGCAAGACCAATTAAATATTCTTCTCAATCTGTCTGTGGATCAAGTGCAGTTGTAAGTTTATTAAAAATTGGTTCTTCAGAATCATTAACCATATGCAAATGTCACAGCTTTTTTAAGAAATATAACTAATTTTCTTTTTTTGTCAGCTACTGTCAAATGGTTTTTATGTCTAGTTACTGTCAAATGGTTTTATGTCTACTTTTATAATATATTGTATTGTATCTTGAATTTTAAGACAGCTTGAGGATATACTGAATTTCAAAAACCACCAAACGTGTGTGAAAGAAGCTGCGCTGTTGGAGTATTTTGTCAATGGATTTTGGTGGGCCAAAGAGATGAACTTTAATTATCTTCAGATCTCATTTATCATGGCACTTTTACAGCAAGTACTTGACAACATAAAAAGTATGTGGCATTCTCTTGTTTTTAAAGTTTTGTTTAGTTTGAAAGTCAAACATGGTTGTTGCTTAAAGAATCAGGTGTGAGTTCAATAAGCATAGTACTTTTTATTGTAAATAATACAAATTAAAAACACACACACAAAGCCTGTTGCATTTTTATTTCAGATAAACAGTCATCCTTTGCTGATAATTTCAAGGCATTTACCCAAACAATACTTGCCACCAGACAATCTCCATTAGCAGAAGCTAATGCCAGCTTTTTATTCACCACTGATCAAATCAAAGCCATCACAGATTACTTCAAGACCAGGTATGTCTCAACTCCGTCATTTAATTACATTCCTCCTAAATTCATACGATTATGCTCAAGTGCACGTTTAATTGTTTAAAATGGATAAGGTATTTTTCAACCCGTCGCATGTTATTAATTGATGCAAGATGTAGCTTTGCTATTAGACTGTTGCAATAGACAGCCGGCAATAAGACTAGAATACTTTTATGGCCTTCATAATTAATGGTATGCATAATTTATACAGCAACGGATTGTGAAGCATGCAGACTGCTGTGGTGCATAACAAGCTGCATGGAAATCATCCGTCTTTTAGAAAGCAAAAGGAAAATACACAGATGCATAGTGCTGAAAAATGACACACAGTATATGTATTATAGCAGAACACGACTGACTTCTCTGTTTAAAGCCTCAGTAATGCAACCTTCACATAAATTCAGACAGCTTGTTAGTGCTTGAGTTTAATTTATCTTCAGTCTCCTTTACTGAGCATGTTCATTTCAAATATGGGGTTATTAAAAGGGTTATTATTCATGGAACACCACGTAACGTTGAATTTTAATGCGGTATTACCATTTGAGATACAAATCATAGAAACATAAAAAGGGATTATAGCCAAACATCTTAGCAGTGACCATAATTACACCCTAGCAAATTGCTGGCACATCAAGGGTTCAAAACTAGAGCTGCAAAAACGACTTATTGTTTGTAGGCCAAAACCCAGAAAAGATCATTTTAGCATTTCTGGATTCATCATCCTGATAAAATAAGGTCTTTGGTTAGCATAAGCTCAAGATATTAATTTTATTTTGTAAAGGTTTGGTTTTTGTATTTAGGCTAAATTTATAAATGTTGTTTATTATATGAGGTGTAAGAATCTACCTGGTCTCATTGCATTAATGTGCCTTGGTGCACTTTTTAGCAAGATACGAAATACGTACCAACAAGTACATACATATCACTGCAGTTTCCAAAAGAATTGAACACTAGAGGCAGTAAAACAGCATTTATTCATTTTCACTCCATTAATAAAGCATAAATTTTGCATAATTACTGAAAGAATATCATGTTATAACTTCAAAACAATATTAATGAACAGTAAAAATTAATATAAAAAAAAATTAAACGAATCCTTTTGAACATTAGAAGAGGATCTCCAGTTCAAATCCTCTGTAACTACGTTTCAACAAATCTGCGTAAAAGGATATTGAAAATGCACGGTTGCATCAACAAATGTGTTTTTATATCAGTTTTGCATTTGTTAACAGTATCGGCTAGGTTTAGGGTTGGATTTATTGTAGAGAATATTTCAGACAGAGCATTAACTTTTACCAACAGTTTACGGATATTTCAAATTCTGAACCACCACAATACTTATATCATAATTATAAAAATGTGCCAGGTTTCATATTTCGTATTAAACGTTTGTTTTAGTGCCACTCAGTGGACATTCCTCTTTGAAACTGCGGTGAAAAATGCAGTAAGGCACGGAAAACAGCGTTGCACAAAAGGTGCAAAGAGGTACATATTTTTATAAGACCAGCTTGGTAAGAATCATACACTTCTGTTGGCCATAGACCTAATTTAATTCTAATTCTAAAATAATGCAAAATCTATGCGGGTAGGCATGCAAAAACTAGTTATTGCTACATTGTTCAATGTTGTCAACAGCTGTGACAGTATTACAGGTTCTCATGTATTCTTTATTTGTATACCATAGTCTCTTTCAGCACTACAGACTGTATGAATTACTGTTCACTCATAGCAGAGAGAAGCAACTACTGAAAGTAGAGGTAAGATTCAGATTCATGTAAATTTAAAATGTTTAAAAATGAATCTGTCATTATTTACCTTTTTTAAATTACTGCGTTACTGAGGGGCAGGGAGTACTTAGGTAACGCACAATTAAGGAAACACTGAGAAGATAGCACACGGATCCCATAGGAGTGGCACAGCAAGCCGGCACCAGCCGGTCCTCTCGCTCACCTGCTGTCCTCAATGAGGACGCGAGAAGACACGGTATAGATAACCCAGGGAGATGGCTTCTACCACCCAGTGAGCCAACCTCTTTTTGGAGACAGACATTTCTGCTGTCCACCATAGCAAATAGAGTTGCTGGGAGCATCTGAAGCTCCGAGTGCAGTCAGTGTAGAGGCGCAGTGCGCGTACAGGATACAACAACTCTAAGGCTGGGACTTGAGGTGTGGTCTCGGGGGTTAACCTGATGTGCACCCCTAAGAAACCGGACGATGAGCTGGAGCTTCCCGAGGAACGCACCCTCCACTGCATCGTGATATGCGGCTATGGCAGCGACACACACCTTGAGAGTCGAAGAGGACAGTCTGCGCTCCAACTTCTCCTGCAGGAAAGAAAGCACAACTGTGATCGTGCATCTCTGTGGGTCCTCTCTGCGAGAGGAACACCAGTCAACAAACAGACCCCGTCTCAGAGCGTAACCCTGCCTCGTTGAGGGAGCTTGCGCTTGGGAGATGGTTTCCATAACAGCACTGGAAAGGCTGGAGAAGTTTGCCACGTCCCGTCCAGGAACCAGACGTGCAGGTTCCATTGATCGGGGCATGGGTGCCATATCGTGCCCATCCCCTGAGAAAGAAGGTCCTTCCTCAAGGGGATCTTCCAGGGTGGGGCTGCCGCGAGGAATGTGAGGTCGGCAAACCAGGTCCGGGAGGTCCAATAAGGTGCTACCAGAAGGACTCACTGAGGGAAAGGCATACTTGAGCCCCGGAGGGTGCTCTGTGGGACTCGTAGAGGGAATAAAACAGCCGGCAATGGGCCGACTCGGGAGAGGCAAAGAGGTTTGTCTTGGCCTTGCCGAAGTGGCTCCAAATCAGCTGGACTACCTGGGGGTGGAGCCACTATTCTCCAGGGTGGGTGGACTGCCGTGAGAGCTGATCGGCTGCATGGTTGAGTATTCCTGGAATGTGAATAAAACACATCGATTTCAGCCGCTTGTGGCTCCACAGGAGCAGATGCCGGGCGTGTTGTGACATACGGCAGGAGCATAGATCACCTTGTTTGTTGATGTACGTAACAGCCGCAGTGTTGTCTGTCCAGACTAACACATGCTTGAGTTCATTTTCTTTCGCAGCATCGGAATGAAGCAGGGCCAGAAGCACTGCCAACAACTTGAGGCAATTGATATGCCAAAGCAGTAGGACGCCTGTCCAGTGACGGGACCCGATCGTGTAACCAACGCCGAAGTGGTCTCATATAAAGCAAGCCCAGTGGCGTGACTGCGGCTGCAGCTACCATATGCCACATGAGCCTCTGAAAAGATTTGAGAGGAACCGCTGTTTTGTGCCTGAATGTATATAGGCAGTTCAGCATGGCCTGCGCGCGCTTGCTGGTGAGGCGGGCAGTCATTTAGATCGAGTCCAGCTCCATACCGAGAAAAGAGATCCTTTGCACCGGGGAGAGTTTGAGATTTGTTAAGGATGCGGAAGCCCATCTGCCACAGCTGGGAGAGGGCACCCTCCACGACCTTCGCAAAGATGCGGGGAGAGGCCAGACCAGGCCAAAGGGTATGACTGTACTGATATGCTCGACCCTCAAACCGCAGAAGGGGCCTGTGTCGAGGCAGAATTGAGACATGAAAGTATGTGTACTTCAGGTCGACGGCTGCAAACCAATCTTGGGGGCGGACGAGAGCTAACACACCTTGAACAGGAGCCGAGGCTGATCCCACCAGGAAGAGTGAACCCACCAGGAACGACACGCTCCACCTAAGGGACCGCCTCGTACCCCCTGGCTGCACCGCCATCGAGCGTGGTGAGGGCCGAAGGGCTTGGGCACAGGCGTGACGAGTAGGGGGCTCGCCACAACCTGGTCAGCTCTTTGTGCACCTCCGGGAATAAAGGAACCGGAGGAAGCTTGGCGGGGGGAGCGGTCTCCTCGGGGAGGACCACGGGACTACGCGGTGCCACAGAAGTCCACCGGCTGATACACCAGACGGAGCATTCTGAACGGTCACCTGGAAGTCCCCCAGTCGCCTCGCCGTGGTAGCTGTGAACTTGCTATGGTCTCACGGGAAGGACGCAAGTGGAGCCATCTCACGAATGAGAGGGGAGTCCTCAATGTAGCCATGGTCATACGCTTGCAATGAGCGCACTGACCATCCACGATTGCTGCCTCACCATGTTCTCAGCCCAGACACGTAAGACAGCACTCGTGACCGTCTGAAGAGGTGAGGAAACTTCCACACCCAGAAGCGCACGGCCGGATCGACATCCCGTTACAAAATGCTTCATCAACGTAGGAAAATTGCTCTTTCCTCCTGGTTGCCCAGGGAAGACCTAACTCCGTGCAAGAGGTCTATGCTCACTGGAAATGCAGATGACTGGCACAGCCAGCCTTGAAAAAGGCCACCAGCCCATAGGATCTGCTGACAGCCGCCCAGAAATGCTGTTAGATGAGAGAGCAGGAATCGTGGGAACTCCTCCAAAAGATGTCACCATCACTTTCAATCGAAAAGCCCAGGGTATCAAAAGCTCAGTGTACACCAATATTCATTAGCCTTTTGTAAAAAGCTCAAAGGCAATTGGTCTCTCTGGCTGTAACGTAGACTCAGACTCGTGTAGATCCATAAGCAGCACTTTATTAACAATCAGGTCAGACAGGCAATGTTCAATAACACGGGCAAACTGGAGTACAAGGGAGAAGACAATACCGTAGTCAGGAAACAGGCAGAAGGGTCGGGGCAGGCAGTGAGAATCAAAGACGAAATAACAATCCAAAACAGAACCAGGAAAACACACGGGAAAACGCTCGGAATTGACTGACTAAAGCAAATCAAGACTTTGCGCTGAGTTAGAAAAGTCAGTGTTTTTATAATGGTTCAAATAGGCAACACCTGTGCCGGAATTAAGCCAAGGTGTGTGAGTAGAATGAGTCTGGGTGGGCACGTCAGAATTCAGGTGATGGTTCCCACTGCTGTGTTCCAGAGAGGGCCACAGAAGCACGGTTTAACGTCGAAGTGATTAGACTGAAAGGGTAACAAGTGACGCAAGTGCTACTTACCAATGCTGAGATAGCTCATGCAAAGCACGGTGATTGGATTAGACGAGTCCTT
>JAUCNO010000082.1:9811270-9836108 GCA_032353835.1 Enteromius viviparus | reverse complement strand
ATATATATATATATATATAAAATGTAAGCATAATGTATTCTGTGTGTATTAATGTATTTACTAATGTATTAAAATTATATGATGGTGAATAAATAATAACAGAATATATATATAAATATATTTGTCTGAATTTCTCCGTTAAATGGCCCTAGACTGTGCAGGAATCTCCTGAGGAGAACGTTGAAGTGCCTGGAAAAGCTGAACTGGAAGAAAGTCCTGGGAATCACGTGGGCTTCAGTGTGGAAGATGTTCGAGAGGCACTGGAGGAAATGACCCAGGAGATGTTAGCAAAACTGCAGGTATACACCCTTGAGCAAATAACAAGCCTTCCCACTTGCCTTATATAACAGCTGCCTGTTTATAAGAAACAACAGGCTGATTACTACCAACAGAGCGAAAGAGAGAAAACATTTTTTTCTTTTTCATTCGCTCTAGCCAGTTTCCACGAGAATAACATTCAAGGCTTGAGGGCAGGAATATATCGCAGATAGCATTAATAAAACATCTTAAAAGGCAAAAATGAATAACAGACTATGTATCAGAAGCGTATTTCTGAAAATATCACCGTTCCGCTCATGTTCTCCAACAAACCTCCACCCACGGCGTGATTATGCCAAGAAAAAAAAAAAAAGAATCCAATATTAAAACTTGAATAACGCTCTCTCGCTTAATATCGTTGGTATTCTCTGCATAACATAAAGTACATTAGACAGCTGCTGGCAGATACCCTGATTAATTTTACGCTAGACTTAAGGTGGAATTGAATTACCGTGACTGCGGCGATTGCACAAAACAACAGGCGGATTGCTAAATTGTGTCATCTCCATCACAAGTTTTTACATGCTCAATGTTTCGGAGGTTTCAGACGGTTGCTGCAGCCCATGCCAAAGAGACCTGAATGGAAGACATGAGTCGTTTTTCAATTTGATGGGATTAATGATTATGGGGGTCATTCAATTCTCCTGCCATGTTCCATGAAGACCTTTGTCGTCTGTGTGACAAGCCTTTATTTCAAATGGCAGACGCTCTGTAATTTGAGAGCCCATTTGTAGTGGCTTGTGTTTGCATCTTATACGTACGTGAGTGATACACAGCTATTTCCATCAGTTCTCCTGGGCTTTTCCTCTCTATTAACGTCAGAGGAAGGTCAGTTGCATATACCGCTTTACTAAATATAGCCTCATGCAAAATCTCGCCGCCTCAATAGTTCTATCGAGTTGTTTTTTTGTTTTTTTTCCTATGCTAATTGTAACCCGTGTGGCTCAGGGGAGCGTGTGAAGTCACTGTGAAGCGTGTTTAACATCACAGTCATCTACGTTCTGTTTGAAGTGTTTGCTACATCCATATTTATTCTTCTCTGTTTCCTTTTTTCCTTTAATATTATGCTGAAGTTCCCAGGAATGCCGTAACTCTGTGGATCTCATCATACCTAATATGGTAGAAACACTGAAAATTACAAATGCTGGAATTACTGAAAATGACTTCCTTACCAATAACATTACCATTCCAGATGTGGACCAGAGACATTTAGTATGCTTTTGTGTTGTACGGGGAACTTCTCTGCACACATTTAAAGATTGTGCACAAGTACAATACATTGTTTTACAGTGAGTCAATCATTAAAGACAAAGTGAATTAATGGAATTTAGCATAAAGACAATCAAGGCTATTTTTTTATATTTAAAAAATATATATATTTTTTTTTAGAGACGGCGCTTTGTTATGACTTGTTGCACTTAACATTTTCTGAGCATTTTATTATTTTACATTTTTTTCTTTTTTTAAATTTTCATTATTCTAAAAAAAGTGAATCTTGTTACTGTAATACAATCATCTATATTTATATTGTGCTTTAAAAAAAATCTGTAAGTTCTGTAATTTATATATATATATATATATATATATATTACTATATATTTTTATTAATATATAGTAATTATAGTATTATTAATTATTATTAAGTGTAGTTTATTCCCAAATGTTAATCTCATTACTGTAATACAATAATTTATATATTATTATTATTATTATTTATTTTTTAAATCAGTATAGTCTATCTGTAGGGCTTTTTTATGCTTTTTTTTTTTACTGTAAAACAATAATATTTGTTATTAGTGCTGTCAAACAATTAATCACGATCAGTTGCATCCAAAATAAAATATTTATTTACATAATACAGTATATGTTTGTACACTGTGTATGATTATTATGTATATAAACATACAAAAATTAACTATGTATCTTATTAAAAATGCAAAATTAAACACTGTTAAATTAACATTGGTTTTATACAAAGTGTTTTGGTTGACAGCTTAATTGTTTGACAGCACTAATATTTATAAAATACTATAACAACAATGATTCATCTATAAAAGAGTTTTTTTGTGAAACCGGTATCAATTAAAGGCTATAAAATAAAATAATACATTGTAGCCATTTGTAGTTTTTAAAATAATGAAACATATTTATTGCAGTATATAGCAATGAGATGTTTTACATAATGAGAATCGATGGGGCAGATGTACAGAACTGTCATGGAAATAATGTCACAATGCCAAAAAACATCAAATACATGATTTTCTTTTGGACTTGAAATATGACCCCCAGCCTGAGATTCACTCATCCAACTGCAATTTCCACCCTGGATCAGTTTGGCATTTTTATGGATGTACAAATTCTTGTGTGTTCAACAGGCCGACTTCACAGAGAAGCTGCGAGTTCACGAGGAGACCTACATCTCGAGGTTAGAACGACTTCAAAAAGCTTCTACCAAATAGCACTGATGAGATGCCAAGAGGATTTCCCACCAGTATTTACTAATTCAATCAGAACAAGTCTGAAAATAACACAGAATATGGCACTGGTGGTTCATACGCCCAAATACTCCTAATTTACAGAACATTTGATTCACTTCGGTTGCACTTATGTCAAGCAAAACCACTTCATCAGCCTGTACCGTGTTAATCAAAGAAATAAATGACTTTCTGGTGACATTCTTGATTTATTCTTGATACATTTCAGGATGATATTCGTGGACGTCAAGGAGGGAACAGAATATCTAATTAAGTTGTTTGTATAAGGTTTTTGTGGCACCTTTCCCACAAGTCATTAGCTGTCTGAAAGTAGCCCAGCACTATGGCAACGCTGTGTAACTCAGCCTAAATAGCTGAGTTGCCATATAAAGTGATGTATTATTAAAGCTGAATAGTGACTTTTCCACTGCGTTTGAGAAAGCCCACATATAACTATAAATATCCCTCGCAGTACATATGAAAGAATGCTGCTAATTTTGTTTTTTAACCCCAAGCTCTTATTTTCCATTTACAGAGCATATTATTTCACATCACAAGCCACATTCTGCATACAGAATCCCATCAAAGATTATTATTGTTATTATAAAGATGAATTATTAATTTAGCTTATGCCATTCAACTCTCACTGCACATTTAATACTTAACCAGATTATGATTGACGGGTAAAACGGGTCCATTTAATCAGCGTAATATCAAATTACAGCAATATTCCTCCATGCCTCTGTGTTGTTTTACGGCCTGTTGATTTAGCTCTTCATTAGCCTTTCCACCCCGTGTTGACATGTGACAGTGAAGTTAGCTGCTTACCCAGGAACATGTTCAAACAGTTTGAGGGTTGTTTTGGAGCGGTTCTTTTTGTTTCCAAACTAATTGATAGCGTCATTCCTGAGCCAAGAGCTGGATGACCTTTCAGCTCATTCACAACAAAAGTCCCTCTGCTGGCCAATAGAGAACATTAAAGAATGTCTTCCTGGAGTACTCTGGATAGATTTTAAAGAGCCCGTTGTGGCTTTTAGTTTAGGTTTATGGGGTGACCTGGATGCTAGTGTACACTTAAAGGTTAACAAATCTTCCAAAACTTTAGGAGATCAATTAAAAATATTTCATTTCCTGGAGAAAAATCACCATTAATTAAAAGGCATGTGTCCTTTCACCTGAGACGACTAGAAGCTGCAAGTAGCAGATCAAGGCTATCATGTAAACTAAAAATGCATTAAAATGCATGGAAAATACATTCAAAGTTAAATAGGTTTTACAATGTTTACATAATATATATGTCCGTGCTGTGTATATTTATTATGCATTATGTTCATGCAAACACATGCATAGGGCAAAAAATATTATATATATATAAATATATATATATATATATAAAGGTGACATATTAGCAAAATTATGAGAATACATTTTCCAGGAACATGCTTCCGAAATTTCTTTATAAACTTAATTTACTGTTACTATTTTTATATTTATATTTATATATCAGCCTTTAAAAGATTTATCAGATCTTTCGCTAATAATCAGTGATAGAAAAATTAGTGTGATTAATTACTGATGTATTATATTTATTTATTTGTACATTTAATTTATTACTTAATTAGTAATAAACTTATATATAAAAAAAATATATATGAATACTTATTATGTATTATTTACTGATGACTAAAACAATGTTAATTACTATATATTTTTTGGAGTGTAATGCTTTTACAGTCATTAATGAACCATTTCAGATCTTTTCTAATGAGACGTGACTGCACTTTTTGGCTCACTTTAATCTTGTGGATGATGTCATTTTAATTAAGAAGAACTAATGCATATACTGTATCTGTGTTAGTCTAAATGCACTATTTTATTTTATTTTTTTATTTCTTCAGATGTCGACAACAATCATTTTTCATTTGCAATCTGTGCGAGATCTAAATCCATTGAAACCTTTCATTGTCCATAATCAAGCTAATTAAAAACAAGGATACAGTTGCTGCCAAACGATTGCTGAGCGATTAAAAACATTCTTGAATGTTTGATGACGTGATGATTTATAGCTTTAATCATCCCCAAAATAGCTGGAAGGAGTCTGATGTACTGGCAGCAGATTTTTTTCCATGGTACTTATTTCACAACAACCCCACTTGGAGAAAAAGAAAGCCTTCCTGTTGACGCATCGCAACACAGCCCATGATGCTTTGCTTTTTATTAAGTTAAGCAGTACATAAATGGAGGACAATAACAAGGGCAGATGGGCTCTGGGCTTCCAGTTGTTCATCTTGTTTTGCTCACTATTGAATTTGTCATGCCGTGGCAGAACCAAAACACTTTTCCTACATCTGCCGAAATCCAGATTTTCCTCTTTTCACTTTTCCAGCCTGATCTCATTGGGAGTGCTATTAATTGAGATCAAATGCTTTTCCGAACAGTCTCTTTGCACATGGCTGCATAACTGTGGTGCACTGAAACCTAATCGGCCTGTTTCTCAAGAGCTCAGACGTGACACAGTCAGAATGACAGGCTCAGGTTTGCAAAGGACGTGTCGTAAAAAAATAAAAAAGGCTGTATCTTTTAGCACATCTATACTGTATCATTCCAAGAAAAGAATGTAATACAATTTAATGAAGAAAAAAATATATTAATGATATGAGGCAGTTTTTGTTAAGCTTATAATTTCTTAAAAGCATTAACGTTCATTCGTCTGTATTAATTGAGTCATATTAAGGTTTTAAGCATTGTGTTGTCATGGCAACGTAACATTTTGAAATTAACTTCCATTAAGTGCCTCGCTGTAACCCAGTGAGTTTTTCCAAAATTAATTGCTCGGTAATTATGCCACAAGTGCTTAATTTGTATCGAACCTGAAATAATCTCTTAAAGGAATAGTTCATGCATAAAATCTAAATTTGCTGAAAATTCTCCCACTCTCAGGCCATCCAAAGTAAGCTAAATAGATTTGGAGAAATTTTGCATTTCGTCATTTGCTTGCTAATGGATCCCCTGCAGTGAATGGGTGCCGTTAGAATAAGAGTATTTAAACGGCTGATGAAAATATCATAAGTAATCAACACCACTCCATCATTTAATGTCTTCTGAAGTAAAAAGCTGCGTGTTTTTAATATATATATAAAAAAAAGATGTTTTTTAACTTTAGGCAAAAATATAAGTCCTCCATCCATAAAAAGTCATCTTGTCTGAATCGGGTTGAGCAAAAAGAGTGCAAAGCAATTCTAAACAAATGTGAGATGACAATATGCTTTTTCACTGATTATGAACTCATGTTTTGGCTAGATGCGACAGCTGAAACACTTCCGAGATTGAACGTTTTTATTTCTCAAGACATTAATTACTTATAGATTATTGTGATGTTTCATCAGCTGTTTGGACTCTCATTGTGACGGCACCCATTCACTGCAGAGGACCCATTGGTCAGCAAGTAATGCAATGCTAAATTACAATATCTCGGCTGGCCTGAGGGTGACTAAATTTTTACTTTTGCATGAGCAATTGTTTTAAAATGAAGATTTTGACATTTTTAAGCAGAAATTTCGAAGAATATTCATGCAGCACTTTTCCATATGACAGTTTATGTTTCACTGTGCACTATACAAGCATAATTTAAGTAGCTTAAGCACTCCGTTTAAAGCCTTCTAAAGTAACAATTGAGCTTTAAGAAATTGATTTTCCTTCCATGAAATCATTGTTGTGAAACTGGAAGTGATGGTGTGACACGATAGAGGGTAAAAAAGGGACATTTTTGGATAAACAATTTCTCTCTCAGAAAAGAAGTATCTTAAAAGAGGTGGAAATACTGTAATTCCCATCCTGAGGCTTTTCTTCTTTCGATGATTTCAGTTATCTGTCAATCTCAATATAATACAGCCCTGAGAACTAAATTGAAATTTTTCCCTTTCCTTTGCCACAGAAATTACACGAGATGTGAAAAAAGCCAAGCAGTGTGTTGAAGGCAGCTGTCATTATCCTTTTTAGCTCTGCTGTCAGAGCCGGCTAGTTTTGGGGTAAAACTCTTCGGGCGATGTAATATACGTAGCAATTTCGCTGCATTACGGAGAAAAGAGACAAAGTAAAACATTTTTACAAGTTAAAAGGATAAATTAGGATGGAAATGATTTAAGAGCCGACATTTGGTCTTAGTCCTGGGACCAGATGTTAGATTTTCCTCCAGTGGAAGAAAAGTTATGGAGGTTATCCAGAATGCTTGACTGGTAGCCTCTTGGCTTTCCGCACATTCCTAAATTGCCATGTAATTTAAGACCTTGTTTTCATTGCAAAATAGCGCAGCGCGTTCAATTCGGTGCGGTTACAGTCGTGTTACAGAACACAAAAATAATGTTTGCATTGTTTGAGGAAACCAGGCTCTGCGCTGGTAATAAATGTGGCGGATAGCTCTGTTGTGCAGTAAAATTCTTTTAAAGCGAACAGGTTTAGTGCTTTGCCTAGATTGTTTTGTCAGCTCTTTACCCATGCAAATGTTTAAGAGCGCTCGGCCTTGTTTGCATTAGGCTCATGACATTTCAACCGCTTTCCCCCTGTATCATTTACATAAGAATCGTTCCTCTTTGGAAACCTGAGACTTAAACATGAACAATATGGTTCCTCTTTGTTTCAACAGAACTCAATAATAACAGCCCATTATCCTCAAGCGTAGTTTATATTCATTTGGAGTCCTGGTGGGCACCATTAATGTTGCTTACATAATGAAATTCATCCAGTCTTTTGGGCTCGTTGTATAAATCATTAATTTCCCGCTGCAGTGCAAGTAAAAGTAAATCAACCCCACCCTGTTGTTTCATTTTGAAAAGAATCATTTTGTTGCTTTAGAGTCGTCTTATCTGGACAGATACTGTTCGTTTGCCTGCGCTGGTTTCAAGTGAAATAAGAAAAAGAAAGAGAATAGTTACAAAGGTCAGCTTTTATTGACCGAACGCTTTCAGTTGCTATTGCAGGAATGTAGTGTGTCACACACATGGTGAAATGCACCGGCAGTGCACATATAAAATGTCATATCCCATAGTTCCTAGCTGTTGTCCTTAAATTTCAATTGTTTGATTTGATTAAACTTATTCTGCGCTGCGTATCAAATGGAAGGTCGGGATCTCGCGAGCGGCACTTAGACTCACGGATAACCATTGTGTTTGAATCTGTTCAATAGATGTGCCGTCTTTATCTAAGACTAGCTTGTACACTTTACACTTTATGTTTCCTGTCAATAAAAGCCGAGACCTATAAAAAAGGTCACTGTAGCACGGTTCTAGCGCTTTACGAGAACTGCTGTGTAACACTTCATTCGCGCCGTGACTGCAAACAAGCACGGCCAGGCCGTTGTGACGTTGTCATTTAAGACAGTTCATACCAAAAAAGCAAACAATATAAAGGTGATGAGGTAATCTGCCAGTAAAAAGCCTTTTAGTGAAATGTAAACAATAAAAAATATTAAATTAGCAAAATAATAATAACTGCAACAATAATTATACAAATAATAAAAATGTAAAATAATAATCAAATAATTCATATTTAATTATTTAAATAATAATATTTATTTGAATATATTTATTACTTAATATTTAAGAATTTAATATTACATATTATTATTATTACAATAAAACAATAAATGATCTAATAAAAACGGCAACAGCAATAATGATAATAATTTATATAATAACAGTGACTAATAAAACCAATCAATATATAAATAATTTATTGTTGTTATTATTATCAATAATATAACAATCAATTGCATAATAAAACAACAACAACAACAACAACAGCAGCAGTTTTTATTAATCCAATAAAATTGTTATAACAGCATTATTAGTTATTGCATTATTATCATTTGTAATTATAATAAATAAATAAATAAATAAATAAATAATAACACAATTAATTATATAATAATATAATATTACTGTTTGTCTGCTAGGACAATGAAAAATGAAATGCATTTTAGGTTTAGTATTTATAATACATTTACAAATACTATTTTTTTTATAATATTAACTTTAGTTTAGTGAAATAAAATAATATAAAATGTAATTTTATTGCACTAATTTTCAACATTTGCCAAATTTTATAAATATATAAATATTTGAAAAACAATCTTTTTTAAATAATATTAATATTTATAATAACAATAATAATGACAAAATAAACAAACAAAAATAGCTAAATATTATTAAAAACTATAACAGCAACAATGATGACACATGTGTGTGCATATACAGATAAAGAAAGAAGAAGATAAATTGTACAAAATGTAAAAGAAAATGTAAGTCTAAAATAAGTGTTTAAAATAAAATAACAATAAATAAAAAATATATAAGCAGCAAAATAAGCACACACTCAAACAGTAATTTTACTTTGAAAATCACAGCTAGAGATAAACACACTTTCGTGAAATTGGATTCAAAACATACATAACAGCTGTTGAGATACAGGCCATAAGCCAACTAGCCCCGGCCTGTATTCATGTGCTGGAAACGCACCGCTCATGTTCTAATCAGCATTACGATCAGTCCCAGAATGACACCGTCGGCTGTCTGCAGAGACTCAGGAGAGCGGTTTGAAGCCTTTTCATGCGTGTTGCAACCATTGACTATGTATGTGAGTGGGTGTTTGTTCATGTCACAACCAGCGACGATAATGAGAAGTATTTGCCTTTATCCAAACTGGTATTAGCAGCACCTCAAACGGACTAGGATAGACTGACATGAAACACGATAAGTACGTACAGTATAATTGAATGTGAAATTTTACACCGCCTTCGATAACAAGTCCCAGCTCTGCTGGTTCCTCTGCCGTTTCAAGGCTCCCACATTTTGTTTAATCCATTCTGGGTGTGATAATGTTAAGGTGGTATAATTCAAAGCAGCGTTTTGCCTCAGTGACAGATGAAACGTGTTGTATAACAGGCTGAATAATGCATTTTTAATATCACTCCTTAAAGCATAGAAGATCTATTGTAATGAGTTGCATTATTATATGCAGGAGTGTGAATTATGCAGAACCTTCACTATTATTTGAACTGTATGGTAATGGCTGTATCCAGTGGCCTCGACATTAGTGCATTCACCTCGCGCTCAGAACATGATAGCGCTCGATCATTTGCAGCCGTATCTTAAAAAATAAAACAACGTCTCCAATTAGTTGCCTTTCAAAGCCTAGGCCTTTATGCAGTAATGCAGTAAAAGCCATTATGTGCCTGGATGATAGAAAGCAAGTGCTGCTGGAGGAACAGACATGGATATTGATCTAATATTATAAGCCCAGTGTCATATTCCCCAAGGCACAAATTGATGCTTGCCAGCAAACAGATTGTTTTTTTCAGGCTCGACAGTGAACTCTGTGTTGAATGAAAGGGACTAGTATTTTGGAGCTGTTTGATTGATTGCTCTTAAAGAAATATTTCACCAAAAATAAAGGACATGATCTGGTGTCAATCCAAACCTGCATAACCAATTAATTCAGTGAAACACTTAATCAATTCATTTTAGCTACATTTAAATAAACTAATTGAGTTCACTAACTTTCAGCTTAGTTTACTTATATGTAGCTAAAATAAGTTGTTTGCAACCACTTACCTTAAAAAAACTTCCAAAATTTTAATTGTCTGAAATCTCCACCAATAATTAGAAGTGGGTGTCACCATCGATGCCTGACGGAGGGCAAGACATGAAAGCCAATCACATCCAGTGGTGTTGCATGAATGTGATTGGGTATAGTCTGCACTAGTATATTTGCATAACGCAAATTTAATTTTCTTTTTTATTGAATTTACTTTATTTTAAGGTAAGACAAACGAACAAATTATTGCAAAAAGTTGGTTGCAAACAAATTATTTTAGCTACATTTAAATAAACTAATTTAGTTGAGTAGCCTTTAACATTTGTATTAATGTGTAGCTAAAATAATTAGTTTGCAACCACCAACCTTAAACATAGCCACCCTTGATGTCACTCCATTTATTATAAACGAGAATTGTGTGAATGTAATGTTTTTAGGATAATGAGACAATGTCAAATCAAATAAAAAATGCGGGCTTTAACGGTTTTATTATTTTAATTGTGAAAATGTGAAAATGTAACAAAAAAAAACTTTTAATAGGTCAAATTGATTACAATAAATTCTATACTCAAACAGTAACACTTAAATTAACTAGTTTTATTAGCTTCAGAAATATTATTTAACATGACTCAAATCAAATTCACTTTAATTGTACGGAAAAGAGCGGCATGAACATTCTGCTTAACATAATATTACAGAGTGAAAAAATAAACAGGTTTGTAAAATCATGATTAAACTATATTTAGTTTTGGCTACAAATAATCTCTTTTTAAATAATTACCCATTATTTTTTCCAAATAATTACAGCTTGCTAATATTGGTGCACATTACAGAGCAAGACCTGAAAGGTGAATCCTCAAGAGGATTTTATGTGTTGTCAGTGTGGCTCGTATACGCTGCTCTTGCACAATTCCCACTATCCCACTTGAATGATTAAATGACTCATATAGTCACTGTTTTAATTTGTCGTCATGGTGAAATCCTCTCTAGACCAATACATACAATACCAAAGGCATCATACGAAAGTGGAAAAGGATTTGGCAATGACACAATTCAAATAACGGACATAAACATCTAAGAAATGAAAAGGCCACAGAGCTTTTCTGAGAATCCCCCTTGTTGTTCTGCAAATTAAAGCCATTCATTCTCATGTTAATGATAGCCCTCTGTCAAGCTGAGCTGATGACTATTAGTTTCCACAGCTTTGCGCCATTAACAAGAAGATATTTATGCTGCACTTATGTATGTTTGGATTTGCCAGTCAGGTTCACACATTTGCTTTCCAACAAAGGTGCTCTTCTCAAGCACAAGTAACCAGCGATGGTTTCTGAGAAACATGCAAATCAAATTATTCTCGAGCACAGACGCAATCAGCGTTTGTGACATCCTATGGGAGATATTGCTTTGTTTTCCTGACAAAAGACACAGTGTAAAGGGAGCATGTGTTTTCCATTTTTACTGTATAAAGCTATAGTGTGCTTTCATCTAGCGAGGCACAATACACAACCCATCAAAAATTCATGTTCTGATCTATCATGTGAATTTAGGCAATGTTTTTATGTGCTGAAACAGTGCATTTTTACTTAAAGGTGAAGTGTGGAGAGACAGATATAAGTAAGCCACTCATAAGTTGATTTACATGAAAAGTGTAAACTTTGTGATGTCACTGTTTGAGCTCCATGGCAACACTTTAGATTGGGTCAGCCAATAGCATAACTTTAGGATGGTGCTACCAGAGTGTTGAGAAACCTAATTTCTTTTTTGCATTATTTGCATTTGGTGAATTTATTGGCACTGAGCGATACACTTTACTTTTCACAAGCAAGAAGACATGGCTAATTCATACAAATTCGTACGAATTCATAAGATATTCGCTAAATCTCACGTATTTTATGTGTTGCCAATTCGTATGAATTTGTACAAATGACATACAACCAAACCCTACCCCTAAACCTACCCGTCACTTGGGTTCATACAAATTGTACAAAATCGAGTACGTTCGTACGAATTTGTATGAATTAGCACAAGTTTTCCACCTTGTACGAATATGTATGTATTGGTAATGAGACTGCATTGCATGTTGATTACTATGATTACTACATTCGAATGGGGAATCTACCAACGTACAACAACGAGCATGATGTTATTGTTTACACTGTGGTCGAGGATACGCAGTGAAAATGTGGGCAGTTTTCCAAAGTCTCTTGTCTCTTCCAAAGTCGCATACTGCTTAAGTAGGTACTACATTTAAATTTAAACGTACTACCCGACCGTTAAAACAGTGCGTTCTATATAGTATGAATGTGAGTAGTATAAATGGAACTCGGACGTACTACATCCGCCATATTGATGTTTTCGCGAGTCATGTGTCGTCACAACAGCGCGAAAATTTAAACTTTCAATAGGTGATCCGTCTATTTAGATTGTGTTAAACAACTATAATTTAATCACAATAAAAGTTTTTTTCCTGAACCGCGTCTCAACTTAACGCCATTTTTTGAATATGACGCCTATCCCGGTGCCTTATGGGATAGGAAAGTGTCCATGGTATGGGTACTACAGAATTTGGGCGGAAGCAGTAGGTCATCTAGGTACTTCTCACTTTATGAATTTTCGAATACTATGAATTTGGACATACTACTCGCCTCGCATACTGTTTTTCGCCTACTATATCGTAGGGAAGTAAGCGATTTCATCCACAGCATCTGTTTTGCTCCGTTTACACTGAACGCAAACTAAAACAGTGTTTTCAAAGATCTCCCTTTTCGAGGGTATCTCAAAACATGTGCATTTTTAAAACTAAAATTCACTAGTGTAAATGGGGCCTCATTCTGACGGCACTCATTCACTGCGGAGAACCCACCTTTAAATCAAAGCATAACCAAAAGTAGATTTCAGTGTGAGCTAAATTCTAAAAAGGTAGAGGTTTGGAGTATCATTGAGTGTAATTTTAAAAAGCATCTGTTTAAATACGTGCTAGAGGTGTTGGAAGAACGCAGGAATATTTGCTATTTTTAGGTGGGAACTCATATGTTGCTTTGTCTGGCTGGTGTCATCATCTCTGCCAGTTTCATATATCATCCTATTTACTGCTCTGTGTCTATGCATCCGAACAAGAGAGAGCAGATGGACCTGTAAAGATGATTGATAAACATTCGCTTTAACTGAAAATTGGTGCAATGAGATATTAGAGATATTCTGACTAAATAAACAGCGTGAAAAATTCAAGCAGTTTGTTTGGTGATTATTTTAGTCCTCTATATTCTTGCACGTCATTCAGAACATGTGCTTTAAACATATGCTCATCTGTTTTTTTCAAGCTGGCATGTTGCAGCACACCTGATGGCTGTCTTTCTATAATAGTATGCTGTTGTTGAGGACAAAATATGGTTGGGATAATGTAAAAAACCGTTGCCAGTGGTTTGGATAATCTATAATGAATAAAGGTGTTTGTGAATGAGTTTCTTTCATTTTATTTAAAGGGATAGTTTACCCAAAAATGAAAATGATGACATTAATTATTCCCCTTATGTCATTTCATATGTATATATATATATATATATATATATATATGAAAAAAAAAAATATATAAAAATGTTTATATATAAACGAAAATATATGCACACATTAAAATTGTACATTTTCTTTACATAATTACAATATTCTATAGCATTTATAACATACAACATGTATTTACTGCATACATACTGTATAGGTTAATTTCTATATCATATACCCTATTAAAATTTTTTAATAAGACTATAGTATAATATTATACATAGTAGTAATAATCATAATGTATATTGTTTTCTATCTATATTTTTTATACATTTTAAATACAATATATAGACTATATTATATATATATATATATATATATAGAGAGAGAGAGAGAGAGAGAGAGAGAGAGAGAGGGAGAGAGAAAGAGAGAGAGAATACTTTATTAGAATATATATTAATATTATATATATATATTTTTTTTTTCATTTGTCGTTTAAATTTATTTCAGCTGTACATTATAGATTCTGTGAAAATCTGATGACATCTGGCACAAGATGCCCCTGGGGTCTTCCTCTTGCCCTAATAGTGGAGCATGATGATAGCACAATAACACATTTGCATTATAAATGACTAAATATATTTCCCCTGAAAATATGTTGAATAATGCATCATAATTCTAAACATATTATATTTTTCAGCGAATGTGCACAAGCTCTATTTATGAGTGAGGTGAGCTCAAACTGTGCCTGCTCTGCTCTTATTGAATGGGGTGCAGTGTGTGATTTCTGCCACAGACAGCAGTCTTGAGTTTGTAGCAATTTGTCATTAATTTATATGTTATCTCTAAAGGGAGAGGGAAAAAAGTGCTGATGCTGTTTTTGCTGCCCACCCTGCAAATTACTGACGGTAAGGTGAACAGCATTTCAATGCCTCGGAGCGATCCTCGGAAATTACTCCGTTTCTAATTCAAAACAGGTTCTGAAACCAAAGAGGATAATATATAATTACAGGCAATTTACTAAGAAGAACACTAGTGCATTTAGGAGTGAGTGAATGGCAAGGCGTCTAACTTGTCAGTTGTATTCAAATGTAGCTTGGAAGAACTGAAAATGAAGTACATTTTGTGTCGCATTGTTCTGAAAACAAATATGGGGATTAATGGAGTGCTGAGGAGCGCATAGTCATGCAAAAATCCATTGACAGGCAAAGCAGCACATTGAGAGAGAGAGAGAGAGAGAGAGAGAAAGAGCAAGCGAGAGAGAGAGAATTCAATTTTTCCACAAGCTTTCAAACTGCAAATGTTCCTTGCAGCTCTGAGAGAAAGATTAGGCTATCAATCTGCTCTACTCATACTGTCAGCAAGCACGAGAAATCTATGCTGCAAAGCAGATACTGAAACACACAATCTGTGAAGCAAATTATTCTTAACATCGTCATCATCATTTATTACTGCTGGAGCAATCGGGAAAGAGAACAGTATTTTAAAATAGCTTATAAATATAGCGAAATGACTATCCAAGATGGTAAACAGCCAAGAAAAGCAGAGACTGGACTAAAGTAACAAATGGGACACATACAGGCAGTATACAAAAAATATGTTTGGGCTTGACAGGAACTTGGTGAATCATTCAGTATTTAATCCATCTAGCAAAAAAAAAAAAAAAAACTATATTAAGCAAGTTGTCTATTATGGCTCGTATCCATGTTCATTTATCTGATTGGGATCAGTGTTTGCACAGAGGCTGTTTTCACCTCTCATGTCAATGTGTGTCACAGTGCAGTGGGATGATTGATGGTGTGCTTGAATGCACTTGCTATTACCGCTCACTGTCTCAAATAAAGGAGTTTAATCATAGGCTGGCATGACGTTTACAGCGCTGCCCTCCTCCAATCACAAGGACAGTCACATACTATCACACTGCTGCAATAAAATCTGCAGAGTAGAATGACTTAAATGCTGGCTGACGACCAATATCTTACTCATTCTAATCTACGAGATTTAAGATGTTGACAGCACTTAAAATAACCTTAATTACGAAGATGTGCAAATATATGGTGATTAACAGAGCATTGAGTAATAGAATTAATGCTTAAGACAAACAAAAAAAACAAAAAACATTTTTATTAATAAAATAACCAAACATTATTGCATTACATAATACATATTATAAATTATATAAGATAATGTAATATATACATATATATATCTTAAATCATTGATGTAGATTACTGAAAAAAGCCTATATACTAGAAAATAATTAATTGTGTTAATTATTAATGCATATCTAATTATGCCTTAATCATTTATATACATATATATATATATATATATATATATATTTATAATGTGTATCTAATTATGCATTAATTATTTACTATTAGTTGTTGTTATTAACTTGTATTAATGTATTTATAACAATATTGGTTAATTTTTATTTATTTATTATTATTCGCAATCCGCGTGGTCATACATTACGTTTTCATCTAAATGCCGGGCACCTATGTAATCTATTTTCATCCAGCTCTTCAGAATAATAACCCCGCCCCCAAAAACAAAATACTGTCTTATGATTCAAATTGACCAAATCACATTTCAGTCTGCTCAGTTCATTTGGGTTAGGCTGTTATATGAAGCATGAATGTGATCACATCCATAATCACCAGCTGCCCCTCGTGACTGGAGATAAAACATTGCATAAGACATAAAAATAGCTGACGTAAATGTTACATCCTGTAATTTAGGCCATATGCTACAACTTTTAAGGGCACAGCCATACATTACGAAATAAGGCAAATAGCTACATGAGCAAAACCTCACTGGCATGTATGCAGCACGCATAATAATGTTTATTAATATTAATCGGGTAGTTATTTGTATCACAGATCTAGTTTATATTCGTCTCCACTCTGTGAAGTCTCGATTGCAATATGAAATCGTTCCTTAAAATCAGCCCCGCGACTTTAATTCTCGATAAAAAGCAACATTCTCGTGACTAAAGAGTCTGATCGCTTTGTAAGACGTTTGATTTCTCTAAGCAAACAAACACGTCTCTTATCATGCCATTTATTCGCCTAAAGCACACGACAGGGGCGTATTATTGTTTTTCGCACTACCGAAGGACCGTGCTTAAATCACAGCGGCCATAATGGCAATAATTCAAAGGACGATATTAGAATGTTTCCATTAGTCGCGTTTACACGCGCTTGATACATTTCAACAGCGCTCGCGATCATGAAAGCGCATCTGGATCGTAACAATCCCGATCACATCCCGCCATACCCCGACTACTTAACGCGCGTTAATGTTGCTGCATTTGTATAATGATTATATTAAACGATTATACAGTAATGCATTCGAGAAATAAAAGGAAGAATCTCTGCAGGAAATGTTTCGGTACACTCATACAAACCTCCTTTGCACAGGTCCTGACAGAGGCGTACCAGCGGGATCGCGCATATTATCAAATAACGTCGTTCGATTCGCGTCTAAAATTTCGGTGCATCTATAATCCGTGCTTACATTGGAAGCACTTCCATAATCAGCGCCAAGTTTTGCCGAAAGAGGATGTGGGATTTTATAAAACGACTTCGAGCGGCTGAGAGACAGCACATGTACGAGGCTTGATTCTCATTCGCGAATTTAATATGAATACGCGGCGGGCAAAAATGTAGCAAAATGATCGCAAGCAAAACAATAGAGGTTAAAAAAATATTAGGCATCAATCGCGGACATTTTAAGTGCGTTGATTTGGCACCGCTTCGCTTTCATATTGAAGGTCGTCGCGTTGATGCGCGCGTTGATATTTTGCTCTTCCAGGACCTGTGGTGATCCATTCAAGCCAACAAGTTTGGAGAGAATGTTTGAGTTTAATCAATTCAGAGCGACGAGATGGAGCCCAACTCACTCCTGGTAATATCATCCACTCCGCTTTCATTTCTGCCTCTAATGAATTTATTGCGAGCGCGCATCTAGGCGTGCGTTACGATAAGGAATCGATGGAAGAAACTTTAGGACAAAAGTTAATATTTTATTATTCATATTTCCATATAATGTGATTTATCATGTGATCAGCTGGAATGCGCTGGTCGCGTCTGATCCTGCGTTATATAAAATGTGTCTGTGTGTGTTGCTGAATATAAATATGGCATGTCTATTTGTGTTTCCGCAGTGGGTAGGCTCACCTTGTGGTTTGCACGGACCTTACATTTTCTACAAGGCGTTTAGATTTCACCTTGAAGGCAAAGCGAGAATTTTGTCCCTGGGTGATTTTTTCTTGGTCAGATGTAAAGCAGGGGACCCCATCTGCATAGCAGAACTACAGCTCTTATGGGAGGAAAGGACAACCAAGCAACTTCTATCCAGCTCCAAACTTTATTTTCTCCCAGAAGATACCCCCCAGGGCAGAAATGTCACTCACGGAGAGGTAATTTCTCGTTTTCCTGCTTTCCACGAAGGACTCCGTCCTTCCGCGATGTGTTTATTGTGGTATGGATGAAATATGAGCTGTGTGCGGCTTTGCATCGCATGTATCCCGCTGTCTGATCACAAGACATCTAATGCATCGCGTTTAATAATAGACGCGCAGTCATAGTGGACCCTTGTGTTAATTTCGCCTCGGCTCATTTGAATACGAGCGTTTAGCGCTTGCATTTCAAACAGCGCGCGAGGATGAGAATGATGCCATTGTGTGAAGTTGTCACATCAGTGTTTTGCTCGTTTCATCTGATACACAATAGTGCGGAAACTGAGAACGGTGGCTCGAGACGACTGAAGCGCCTCGTTGTGGCGTTGCGATCTGCTGATCGTTGATAAAATAGTGTTGCTTCTGATGAGACGTGTAGATCAAGGCAAATAAATACGCGCGCGCGAACGATCGATGTGAAGTGGACTGTTGCTGATCGCCGCTGATGATACACGGCTTATGCTGGAGAATATGGAAGCCAGACGTTTGAAGTGTGCGATGCGAACTAATATCAATAGGAATTGATTAATAACGGCGCGCTGATCAAGCAGCTGCGATGCCTTAAAGGGAGCGAGTGACATTTATGAAGGTTATTATGTCAAAGTGCTGCAGCCTCATTCCACATTACACACAAGCTGAGATGTGTTTGCCCGACAGAAAAAGCTTCTTTCTGGGGATTTAACCCTTTGATGTACTGAAACATTGTTCCTTCACAATAATGTGTTTGTTTGTGCTGCTGTGCATTTAAATAAGTAAGGTTTAAGTGATTTTTAATAACACCTATAGCGTGCTTTGTTGCAGAGCTTGTTGTAATTACTTATTATATTAATATATTAATTATATATTATTATATTAAAATATGAATATTTAGTTACTTCTGATAATAATATATTATTATTATTAAAATAATAACAATAACAACATTGATATTTGATTTCTAACAGATATGACCATAAATATTTTGTTTGTGGAAGCTGATAGTTTTACTGATAATTATTTTTTAATATTCTAATATTCAAAAAACAGTTGCAATTATTTACTGACTTAAATGTTTAAATAAAATGATTAACAGTAATAATAATAAAATGGGATATTGCAAGGTACTCTAAAAATATAAAAGCATTTTTATAACTTTTTGCTTCTTGAACTCATCTGACCAATAAATTATTAAGTTATTTTGTTTGTGGAAGCTAATGTAGTCTGGTTGGTCATAAATATTACATATTGTTTTTTTAAACGATAATAGCCCTTTTAACATTGTATGTGGCCAATATTCAGAACCAATAGTTTTATTAACATTCATTTTTAATATAATAGCTAAATAATAATGACATACCCACTTACCTACCTACATACATATATGCAAACTGTACATGTCATGCATGCAAATGTCATGCAAATAATTTATGCAAACAACACAATAAAATAATGAACATGTATTTTACCTTTGAACACAATACCTTTCTGTAAACAGTGGTACTGATGTCTCAGTTTATTTATAGTCTCTTTCTGATAATAACTGACAACTATTTAAAATAAGATAACTTATTCAGTAGAATATTGATTGAAAAATATATTGATCATACAAATCTCATATATTGCTTATTACCGTCGTTACAGAACTAAAATGATTTTTGACAAAGCATATTTTGATAAAAACAGTGTGGAGACTGTAATGTAGAGCTTTCCCATCCATTGTGTTGCAATTGCTTATTTAACAAAGCAGCACAGCTGCGGTCTTACATGGGTAATGTAACAAGGTCTGTACCTGTTTTATCTTGCACTGCTCATGTAATCACCGATCCCAAATACAAAAAGACAATCTGCTGTGTGTGAACCTCTACTGTTCTACTGTCCTCCCCCCGTGGAGTGAAGGATCAAATAGCCTTTTCTAAAAAATCAACAGGTTCTATGTGAAGCCCTGTCAAAATGTCAAGGTTACTTTGCTAAAATATTATCAATATTAGGTGGAAACATAAACCGTTGCCAGCATCGACCTTGAAAACATGCTGTTTACACAATGTAACGAGGTGTTATTGAGGAAAAGCATTACTCTTAATGCACTGTTTGTTCAGTTGATCAGAGCCCTGTCCTCTTTCCAACTTGCCACGGCCTCCCTCCCTTCCCCCACTCAGCAGCAATGCCAATTATTTGCTTTTCAAATTTATTACGCATTCATGACTGCTGATCTTGAAACGGCCTGGAAGATAGGATTACTAGCCAAGGACAATGCTCTGCTCTTAGGTATACTTTGCAGTTTTGAGAAAATAAGCCGTATTCTTGGCTCTAAGTCGTTTTTGGGAACTATTTTTGGGATATTAGCATTATTATTAATTTTTATTTCTAAGCACTAATCAGTTAGAGTTCATGGACAAAAGGAAAATTCTATGGAATACAATGGAAGTTAATGGCTGCCGTCAACTGTTTGTTTACAAACGTTCTTCAGAATATCTTTATGTGTGTGTGCGTGTGTGTTTGATAGAAGAGAAAAATGCAGGTTTGCAAAAATATATTTTGAACGTTTGTAACCGAATAATTTGTTGACTTCCATAATATGGGGAAAAAAATACTATGGAAGTCAACTTTGTTTCAAAATATTCATTTGTTTTCAACAGCAGAATAAACATGCAGGTGTGCAAAAAAGATATTTGGAAGAATGTAAACAGCAGTTCTGGTAGCCATTGACTTCTATAGTATGGTAAAAAATGCAATGGAAGTCAATGGCTACCGTCAGATTTTTGGTTACCAACGTTCTTCAAAGTATCTTATTTTATGTTCATCATAAGAAAGAAATGCATACAGGTTTTAATTTGAGAATGAGCAAGTGATGTGTTGTTTTGATTGAACCGTCTCTTTAAACTGTTTCTGATTGGCTGATTAACAGAAGTTTCATTTTCTCTATATTCTTATTTCGAGGTAACGTAAGTGCTCATGTCGATTCCGTAATGTTGTGTACTTCTTATTTGCTGTAATATAGAGTATGGAGTGTACTTGTTTTACACATCCTAACAAGTATTGTGCAAAAAGACTGTGAAGAATGTCCGCCACTCTTTTGTGCGTTCCCAGTGTAGTTGCTAAATGAGACATGGTGAATTTAAATAACAATGTGATTAAGTGTCAGCCAAAGCACCTGCAGTAATGTGAGCTTCACAACTCCACAGCCTCAGATGCACTCAGCAGATTGTCCAATTAAATTACATTTGCATTTGCAGCGAATAACCCGAGCGACCGCTGATAAAGTTAATCAGCTATCAAAGAAACTGCCATGCATTTGCAGAGGTTGCACTATATTGTGTTAATGTGCAATAATAGACATGTTTTTCTGTTTACGAGAAGAGAGTCGATGTCCATGGTTCTCATTTGATGGGTCACAGTTCTATTCTCATTGGGTCACGAAAAGTGTGCAAAAACACTGTAAATGCAAATGATAAAACAACTTAGCGTTTCATTATAATTAGTGTAGAAAATTAAAATGATAATGTTTTTAAAAGGTCAGACAGAATGCTTCAAATATATTTATTTATTAAAATTGGAGTTGTTTTGATGCTGTATTTTCATGCAAATCACATATGAAGCTAGCCAAATGAGACGGATGCCAGGGTTGCATCTGGGAAGGCTGCTAAAAGAATGCTGTTATTATTAGTTGGTTTGATGTTAAAAATATTCATATATAAATATTTCTAAAATACTTTATTGTAGAATACTCTAGTATATGAAATCAAATAAATTAGATTTATTAAATATATTCATGAAATATTTTATATTGTGCAATGTAAAAATATATCGTTTTTAAAGCAATTTATATATACAGTATATACATATTATTTTTTTATCATTTTGTTTATTTCTGCTGTTTAATATGTAGCTTTTATGTGTAGTTAATTATTTTTATATATTTATTTATGTAAATAATATAAAAAGTAAACACAGAATACATTGCTGTTCAGTTATTGGTAAATTTTTACTGTATTACATTTAAATTATTTAATTAGAATTTTAAAATATATATAATTTTATAAAAATATTTTGTAAAATATTAATATTTTACATTTTTAATTAACTAATTTACATAACATTACAATTAAATGTTAGAATAAAATAATTATAAAGAATAAATTTTCAGTCATATTTATGATTATTTTATTATTAAATAATCGAATGTTATATTCATACATGCACGCATGCGCGTAAACAAATCAGTCGATCAAAATTCCAGTCTGACATTGTTTACGTTAAGCGGCTTTGGTATACTGGTGGGCCGCCGCTTGATGTTTATTTTAAAAGCTTGAAGCAGAAGCATCGGAGAGCCACTGATCTGACAAGTTCCTTTGAATCGAAACCGTTTGAACTGATCAACATTCAGTCTTATTTGAAGGCTCACCAGCGAAGACTTTTTACGTAACACGACTGGCAATGTGCTAATGTTTAGCGAACGCATGTATGCAAACAGGAAGGTATGCGAGTACGCTCGTGTGATAAAACTCTGCAGTTGGCTTTTTGTTTCTACACCCAGGTGATGTAATTTCCCCTCTGGCTGAGGTTAGTCATTCATTAGAAGGATAGCAGTGGCTGAAACAGCAACAGGCCTGCAGTGATCTCTTTCTGGCAGCCAGCCGATAAAATTTAACACTTAGAGTTTGTGCCTAGAGAGGGCAACATAACACTCCTGTGAAGACGTGCAGTTTTTTGCTTTTTTGAATCGACTTTTTTTGCCCTCCTGGGCCAGCAGATTCTTGGGCGTACAGTCTTACTGTACTCCGCTGCACCGGCGTTCGGCTCGGCTTCACGCGGATCCGTTTGTTACTAATTATATTTCCTCTTGTCTTTCATCTCGTTTAATCTGTCCTAAAGCAGAAAAACATTCCTTTTTTTTCCTCCAGAAATAAAGATACAGAATACTCCCTAGCACAGCCAATATTTCATCTGTGATTGTATTTCACAGAAAATATGTGTCATTTTTAAGGGGAGGAATTGTTTTGGCAAGAGCTCAGCGCTGCTCTCACAGTTTTTCAGTCTTTAATTGGACCCAGTTGTTCTAGAGTCCCTTAGCTCATAATATCATTGTTTTAGTATGTGTGTGTGTGTGTGTGTGTGTGAGTGAGTGAGTGAGAGCGAGAGACAGAAGGATTTTAACGCTGTGTCGACAGACTCTGCACTGGCAATACTCTTGAATAGCATTTATGTGACATAAGAGCAGAACTAAATGGGGTTGGTGCTTTATAAATAGATTGCATATCAGATTCCAGCAAGCACTGTGCACTTTGTCTAACAGGCATAGTTTGCATATCCATATGAAACCTCCAGTACTGTGCATTTATAAACCGTGTGTAAGAAAAGATAATGGCTGCGTGTGCAAATATGCTTGCAAATTTCCTCTTTTTGAATGCCAGGAACTTCAAAGGATCCAGGGAAGGGCGCTAATGTCTTATTAGTTACTTCTTTCAGCTGTTATTTGAATTACAAACCTTGAGATTCAGAGTTGCGCAGGAAGCTCGTGGCAGCGATCCAGACACATCTCTGCTGCCTGGCATCAGTCCATGTTTGTGTTTGATTCATATATTTATAGTTCAAATGAAATCAGCACTCCTCTTGTAGGTAACATTTGGTAAGGTGTTATTTACTTTCCCGTGGCCATTCACGTTGGGGATGTGCAAAGCTACATGTTTTCGTAATTGACTAGGCTGTGAAGCCTTAAAGAGACAATGCACCTATGTATGTGACTTCTGTTATTATGCTCTCATCTGTATGACTTTCTTTCTCGCTTGGAACATGTACTAGCACTTAAAAGTCTCATGTTTTAATAGATGCCACCAGGGTTGCGCTTGTTTGATCGAAAATACAGCGATGTTGTGAAATATTATTACTAATTGAAGTGTTTTCTGTGTAGGAGAGCTGAATTTTTCAGCGGCACATTATTCTTCAGAAATCTTTCAAATGTGGTGATTTGCAGTTCAATAGAAAGCAATCACTATTCTCATTAATGTTAAAAACAGTCATGCTGCTTATTTTTATTGAAAGTTCAAAAGAATGTTTTTTTTTTTTTTTAAATGGAGCGTTGGAAATGACTTAACTACACTTTTAATCAGTTCAATGCATCCTTGCTAAATAGATATTAGTTACCTTTAAAAAATCATATTAATGTTTTTGTAAGCACATTAGAATAAAAAAAAGTTTAAAAACTGTAATAATTGTAAAAATTATAGTAATATTTGTAGTTGTCAAATGATTTATCGCATTTTAAAATAAAAGGTTTTGTTTACATAATATATGTGTGTGCTGTGTACATGTATATATGCATACACACATACTGTATATATTTTTCTAAATATTTACATGTGAATATCTTTATATTCATATAATTTATATATATATATTACATAAATTTATGCAAACATGCTTGTGTATATATATATATTTATATATATATATAGGGTGACCACCTGCTAATAAGCCCAAGGGGGGACAAGGGGTATGTTTCTGAGGGACAATGTGG
>JAUCNO010000082.1:9738274-9762598 GCA_032353835.1 Enteromius viviparus | reverse complement strand
CATTACAAAATAGGTAAAAGTATGTATGATTTGTGTTAATATCGTATCGGATTGATATCGGTATCGGTCGATACTGATGGCTGCAATATCGGTATGGTATCGGAAGTGAAAAAGCTGTATCGGGACATCCCTAATTATGGGTAGTGTAGTTCTTAATTTAAAAAAAAGGATATACCATTGATCTTCTCCATAGAGGGAGTTGAAATCAGTAGTTTTATCTTTACAAATTTCTAATTTGATTTATTTTGCAATGCTTTATGGGATTGTAGTTCTTTCTCTCTGTCAAGAACTACTGCAAGTCTCAAACCTAGTCTTGTGCTTCTTTGCTTCAAAGTTTTTAGTGTTCTGATTTACCCTGTAGCTGGTTGGTTGGGTTCATGGCTCATACACTTCAATGAAAATCAAGGCCGCTGAAAAAGTGGGCAGTGCTAATGCATGTCTATACCTTTTTAAATCAAATTTAAGTATATTGCTAATAATCTCAAAGCTCATGATAGATCTGTCTTAAAATCATTTTGTCTGTTGAAAATATAAATAATTTTTTTTATTTCTCTACCCATAGTACGCTTTATTATATACTAGTTTCACTTGTTGCTTTACCTCAGTGAACCCAAAGATATATATTTTTTAAGGTCAGTGTCAAGACTTGTAACATATTCTTATTCAATCAGTTCATGAAGGTTCTGCTAGAGCACATTTTACAGAGATTTAATGGAATGGAAGTATATTATAACTACATTATAGGCATCTGAATGCCAATGGTCTCTCTCACTTATACTACTGTCATTAAATGCTTTAACCATTTAAAAGCTGATATCCAGAAGACAGTTCATGTATTGTGAGCACTGAAGACCATGAAGCCTGCTAGGTTACAATGCGGTATTGTTTAAGATCGTTTTGCTGTGAGTTGGTGATCCTCAGAGTATAAGAAGACTTCATCTGTTGAACTGTATTGCGGATTGCTGAAGGTCTATTGACACTACTACATTAATAATGCATACTCTTTCATGGCGGACTTGTAAGTTTAAGTGTCAATTAGAAAATGTGCATTCTGATGAACTGTTTTAATATCGGAAAGGTTGCAACCCACTTTGCAGCTTGTTTTGTTGCGAGAACATTTTCTTCTCTGGAGTCATTGAGCAGGCAGCAAACAATAGTTCTTTGAGTTGTTTAATTACTACTTCCTGGAACTTTCCCCCTCATTGTTAAGATTAATGAAAGATATAGTCTTGCTGTTTCTGCATAATCACTTCTTTTATTTCTCTTCTTAAAGCTATAGTTCACCCCTAATTTGCTTACCTTCCTGTTCTCTATTTTGGGTGTTTATTATTTAGTTTCTTATGCTCATTATGGATATTTTGGACTCGTTTTCTTGTCTTGCTTTATACACATGAGCATGTTTTTGTTTCTGAATAAAAGTAAAACAAAGAGTGTATGAGTGTTTAAAAATGGTGTGTGTGTGTATATATATATATATATATATATATAAAGACATACACATACATAGGGTTGTAACGGTATACCGGTATGGCGGTTTATTGTGATATTGACATGTACGATTATCATATCGTGCACATTTGCTTATGAAACCAGATCTCACCTGCGCTGCAGTATATATGCAACCTCTTTTCGTTTGACTGCTAGACTCCACCCATACCCATACAGCGGAGAAAGGTCGGATAGAGAGGCTGCAAATTCTAATCTTTATCTCCCGCTGAAAAACGAATTAAAATCTGCAGTATCGGAATATTTTGTGTATCCGAAAAATTATCATGGGGTTGTCTTTGAAGATGGATATCCAGTTTGCAAGAAATGTGGACGAAGAGTGGCCACAAAAGGACTAAATACGTCAAACATGTTCTCCCATAGCTCCCTCGCGAACAACATCCCTCTGTGAAGATAAAAATATTAAAGCCGTATTATTTCTGTGATGCAGAGAAAATGCCGGAATCCAGTCATGTAATTGGAATTATATGATTATGAAAATTATATAATTATGAAAAAATAATTATAAATAGCAAATAATTATGAATGAATAAAAGAAATTACCTTAAAAAAATGTACCCCAAATTACTTTTTATAATACCAAATTTTCACTCTTTCCACACTGTAATTGGCCATTGACCCATGTATCAGTACTGGATGGAGATTTTATTTTTGGGTGAACGGTTCCTTTAAGTGCTCACTATTAATAATTCCTCTTCACTGACCATAATTAATTTCCCTTTAAACAAAGTAATATCTTAAAGAGGAAGTCAAGCATTGACCCGATGTCCTGCTTATTATTCTCTGAGTGACATTAGAAATGTATTATTTATATAAATATGGAAATGAACACAAAATTATGCAAATACCAGCATTGGCCAATGGAGCGGATCCATTCTTGGGCAAAGGTTTGTCTAAAAGACAAACGGCGGTTGTCAGGCAGAGTGGCTTCTGGCTCTGGTCCCACAGGGCCCGCCCAGCTTACAGAGCCTCAGCAGGTTAACTCTTTGGACCCGTCCTGCCAAGAACGTGGAACTTGCTGATTCAGATTTTGACAGTGATATGCAAATGAGCTCATTGTGAACATTGGCAGAAAGAGGGAGGGGCTAAGGACCTGAGCATTGTTCAGCAGATGAGGAGCTTGGAGCTGCTCTCTCGTTATCGGATTCCCTGCAGAGCAGATCTGGCATGTCATACGCGGGCATGCATCCATCTGTGCCGTTGGCCGGCCGGACTGGATGGAGGCAGTGGGACAGCCCATGAGTTTGCCTAGCACAGTGCTCCGCTTTTATGGCAGCTCTTAATCAAAAGCCATTCATTGATAATTCACTTAGTTTGTTGCATTATGTTTGTTTTGATGACGTATCGGGTGATACTTTTTGGTCTTGGTGGGAACCAAGAAGTGCAATGGCTCAGTTTATATTAGATCATGCAATAGGATAATCATAAATAAATTGAACAAAAAATAAACATGTATATACAGAACTGATATATGATAATTTTTTCTTACATTTTACTGATTTATTTATTTTTTATTAATGATCGTTTTGCATAAAAAATCATAGATTTTTTAATTTATATTTTAAATTTTTATTTTACAATAATTTTCACATTAATTTACATCAATATTTTTTATGCATACCTATTTTTTTATTAATTCTTATTTTAGTTTTACTTCTAGTTATCAAGTGAAAATGAGAAATGCTGCTTGAAATGACATATTAATAAAATATACCTTTTTGCATTTGATGATTTTATGGATTTAGTTGTATTTTTAGTTTTATTTTTAGCTTTCTAGATAACTATTATAACAAAGCTTACTACAAATGTCTAGCCTTTCTGAATAGAATTTTAGCTAAATACCCATTCTTTATTGATGATACTTTTAATTTTAAGTTTAATGCTCATGTACTAGTCATATGAGATGTTGGTAATTAATTTTTTTTAGAGATTGTTCCTCTTTTTATTGATAGTTTTGGACCCTATTTCCGTGGTATTTAAGTCCCAAGCAGTATCTGCGCTCAACATTCAGCATAGGGAAAAGGATTGGGGTCACACAGGATGTGTTCTTGTCTTCAAACACTCTCTTACAGCACAGCTTGCTGCTAGAAAACCAAATATTCAACTGATTTATCAAGCTATCAAACTAAACATCTCTTTTATTAAGCCGCTATGTTTCAGAGCAAATAAAAATGCTGATATACAGGTGTTAGAAACCTGAAAAAGTGAACTCGCTTCTGTCTTTGAAAAACCTATCAGTTAGGATAAAAAAGAAACACTTTAAAGAGAAATGAATTGAAATGGATTACTCTGAGTACAAGGCGAACCTTGAATGAGAACAGATGTCCGTGAGTTATCTCTTGATTTCAATAATGCTCATCTGAAAGCAGATACGATACGAGGCTGTAATATTCCACGTGTCAGAACTGAATCGATTCCATCGAGCCAATTCAAACGCAGGGGGCGCCGACTTCAAAGTTGCCTTAAGTTTCTGGCAAATATACATGCTCTGTCGGTATCGCGGTTGTCATGGTGAGGTTGTGTTCGGATGTATAATGATGATTAGCGCTTGGCTTTGGGCCAGAGTTCTTCAATCGCACATGCAGATAACAAGTTCTCCTTCCCATTAAAGGTCTCCCTCCATCTTCAGCCTTTGAAGTTCTTAATAGGTTTAGAGTTAAAGGATTAATCCGTGCGTTTTATGCAAACAGAGCTGTTTATTTAAAATAAAGGTCAGAGCTGAACGTCACGTGCACGTTTCCAACCGAGCTTGAGCATTTCCTAGACATTTACCCTTACTTATGCGCTAATGAAAATCATTAGTGCCGGAAACACAATGAGAGCTTATGAAATAACCTCCTTTTGTGTTGACTGTGACAGAAAGCACACGCTGTGCCGTGTAATTATATTCAGAGGAAATCAAAGTTTCTGAGGCGGGCAGAAGATCCTTCATATGCTGCCCGTCTCCCTGGAAATTACAGCCACCTTGGAATTCACATTATATCAGCAGATACAGCTTACAGTTACACCAGCTATCTATATATACCTCTGTCTGTTAATCTTTATACTGTACTACACCACACTACAGTAGAGTAGTAGTAGTAGTAGTATTTTTACATTTTTATATTCAGATTAATGTAAAATATATTCTCACTATTTTATTACTATTATTAATATGTGATATTTAATATTATTTCATGTTAAATATGGTCACTTCTATAATATTGTTTTTAGTAGTATTATATTTGATGTTATTATATTTACATTTTGACATTTTATAACTGCTACTGTCACTACTGTATTATTATTATTAGTTATTTATAATATAATTATTTATGTAATTATAATATTTAGATTAATATAAAATACTGTTGTTGTTGTAATTGATATTAGTAGTTGTAGATTGATAATATATTTTTTGTTATTATCAATAGTAATAGTAGATTGATATTAGTATTATATTTGCATTGTGACATTTTATAATACTTAGATTATTGTAACAAAAAACTGTCACTGCTGTATTATTATTATTATTACTTATTTATAATATAATTATTTATGTAATTGTAAGTGTAATTATGTATAATATTTAGATACTATTGTTATTATTAATTTGTAATAGTAGTAGTAGATTGATACTAGTAGTATATTTGCATTGGGACGTTTTATATTTATATTATTTTTCATATTTACATTTTATATATTAATTATTTTAAGTTTAAATACAATTTTAAAATATTTTTGCCACTACTGTATTACTGTATTACTGTATTATTATATATACTACTGAGTAGTAGTAGTAGTAGTATTACTACTAGGAGATTGATATCATTATTCTTGATATTATTTTGGCGTTGTGACGTTTTATATTTACGTTGTAAAACCAAAAATATATATTTTTAAACTAAATTTTAAAATATGTTTTTGACTACTGCATTACTATTGTACGTGTATTGACTTCTGTCTGCCTTTTGTTTTTACCATATATAATTTTAATTGCTCATTCTTATTTCATCAGTCACAACATGATATCAATTGAATAGAGTTTTTTTTTTTTTTGACATTATTTCCTTCAACACTTTATTATCAAATAAAATATAAACATAAACAACACATTGGCCAGATTAAAATGATTATCAACTATATCAATATATTTAATCTCTCACTGCTAACAAATGAATCCATCCATGCCAAGATGCTGCTGATTTTATATAGAGCAGTAAATATTTAGCATCTGGCAGACGATGTATCATAGCGCTCATGCGTCTGGACTGCAGTGCTGAAGAACTGATACCACAACATATGAAGTACCATCTGTAACCTGCTGCACCCCCGCCTCAGGACCACCTCAACTAACCCACAATCAGCACACACACACACACACACACACACACACACAAGATGGAGAGCTAGCAGGGATGCCCAGGTCCTTCATGCTTACATAAGTGGACAGATCTGTCCGTCTCTTTGTCTCTCTCTCTCAGACACACACACAAACACTAGATGAAACACACAAGCTTCCAGCTTAAGAGAACTGTCTGCGGCACATGCTGGCCTTTTATTTTGTCCCCCAGGATGCATCTGTCAGTCGGGCTGCACTTGCGCTGTGCTGGCGGTAATGCGGTTGCATCAGCAATTCTGATGCAAATTTGCACTGTGCTCTCTGCCCTCCCCATGGATATCATGCAATTTAGTTTGATGAATTTGCCACAGGATGGTGTGCTTTTTGTCATCTTCTCTCACATAGATTATTGCATTGTTAGCTCAGTTTCTAACTGTAAAAAAGAATATGTTTACCTTCTTTCGGGTTTATGCCATGCATTACTGCACATTTAATGTGTGTTTTTTGATTAAAAAAAAGAATAATAATATGTATGTTTTCATAAATAAATAGTAAATTATATATTTATATAGTATATGTGTATTAATATTTTTAATGTAGATTTTTTTATAAGAAACATTTATATATATGTATATATTTATACACACACACACACACACACACACACATATATATATATATATATATATATGCATGTTTTTATCAATTATATATATATATATATATTTTATAGTAGGTTTGTTAAATGTTTTATATATATATATATATATATATTAATAATAATTGTATGTATTGAAATTTCTTTGTTATTAAAAATAATATTTCCATATAATTTATACATAATGTGTACAGTTAGATGCACATGAGCAGCAATTCATTGAGTATCAATTTCTAGACAGCACATATCTGTTCTTGAGCTCTATCACTCACCCCACTTGAATTTATTCCCAGACCACATTAAAATCCACTGCAACGTAAAGTGCTAACTATCCAATACATTAAACGTATTGGATAGTTAGCGCAGAGCAAGAGAGTTAGGAAAATAAATGAGATTTATGAGAAATTGGCATGATGGTTATTACACATTCCTGCGCCAGTGTGAGTGGATCCAGTCTCAGTCATAACCTCAGCCTGGACCGTGGCATGTCTAAATGAGGATGAAATCCAGCACAGGGAAGACACACTAAGTAAACGCTGAGGGGCAGGATCGGGTGACGACGCATCTGTTGTTCAGCAGCGACTGTTAATTTAGAAGTCTATAAATCCCTCTCATAGTGTCCCGTTCCACACTTGCTGGCCCCCGCTCTTGCCCACGTGCCCGCTCCAGCTCTGGGGGAGTGCTGTCCTGCTGATGGACGCTTTGAATAGGCTGTAGTCTTAGCTTGTTATATTTTTGTGCACAGGGCAGTCAGATGTGAGCAGGTTGGGGTGACAGTGACCCAGGGTGCTCATCTTAGTAAGTGCAAGGGTGGTACTTACTTTATTAACACCTCCCCCCCATCACTTTCCACTAAAGTAGACACACACACACTTCCTCCACCTTCCACCATCAAATTTATTTTCAGAAGTGTTTGTTAAAAAAGCTGTAAATATATATATTTATATATATATTGTTATTATTAATGGTCTTGCAAGATGTATATATATATATATTTATATATATATATATATATATGATTACTCTACAATATATTTACTACTGTATATATATAATAATAATATCTGTAGTAATACCCTGTTTCTTCCTCAAACTTTAAGGAAAGATACTGGCAGTGTATCCATTAAGGTAATTTCATTAGCTAATATGATGTCGTGTCAGGAAAGGGTTAAAGCAATTCTAAAGCTGGACTGGCTGTATTGACTGTTTGTATTTAGCTGTGTGTGTGTGTGTGTGTGAACTTGTGCATGTGTGCGTGTGTGTGATACCTCACAGTAACACTAGAGGGCAACTGGCTGTCAATGAGATGACTCCTCTAACATGACGTATATAAATAATTCAGCGCCAATCTCCAGTGCTGCCGATTACTCTTACATCTGATCTTTTTTAATAACACAGCCTGCGCTCACAAGAGTTTTTATTGTTTAATTATGCCACCTAAGGTGCATTTAAACTAAGAAAAAAAAAATCTGACAGAATGGATTGACAGGAATGTGTGTAGAAAGAGTAAGAGAGAGGGAGAAACAAAATGACGTTGGATTATTTTTAGACAGAGATCAAATGGCAGCTAGTAAGAAGAAGCTGAGGCAGCATATTAGCATATTGAATTAGCAGAATAAGAGTAGAAGAGCAGACTGCTGCTAAGAACCGGATCATGTTTAATTAGTCTTGTGTTTAAATTTGTATTATTATTATTTATAAATGGTTTAAAAACGCATGTACAAAAACAATACAGCCTTTTGTATATTGACTAAAAGCTTGTGTTTTCATCACAAACGTCACTATTACCATATGAGCTAACTTTATTTAAAGTCATTGTTCTATACCTTATTCAGTATATTGGGTAATATTAAATATTTGTTTTATTGTTAACAGGAAATATTAGATATTTAATTACTATCTAATCTAATTATTATCTTATTTGTTAGTATCATAGTATTATTATTATTATCTTTTTTTACAGTTAGATTATTATCAACAAGGCAACATTTTTCATTTTCAATAGTGTACACACACACACACACACACACATCCCCTAACAAACTATCATCAAACACCTAATAATTTAATAATTTTATATTGAATGTAGTATTGTTAGACACTAACAATGAATATATGTTCATACTGTACATTGTAATAATTATTTATTTTTTATTTAGTTAGTTATTGTTAGTTATTGTCCCTAACATGAAAATGGATGCCAGCTATAATTGTACTATGAAATTAATATTAAAAACACTAATATTTGAATTAATACTATTTAATAATTATGATTGTATGCCCAGATATTTCACTTTTTATATTTTACCAATGTATTGATATGGTTCATTCACTTCTAACATTTGCTTATTTATTTATTTGAACACAAAATGGACATTTATTGCCATAACATGAAAAATTATTCCAAACCATTTGTTTTATGAACATGTATATTACCTCAAATCATGCAACTTTCTTCTATTCTAACTAATCAAAGTTAACAAGTTAATAACAGAAGGAGCCAGGGTATATATAAAGCGAGTGTTATAGAGTATCATGGGATATAGACTTTTTTTCTTTGACCAATAAGCAACTACCCAGAACCCTTTAGTAGCTACCTAGTAACAGTATCAAAGTAACAGTGACTTTGGCACAGGCAAGCACCATTCACATTTTCCTCACAAAGAAGTTCTCAGGTCTGTTTGGAGGAATAAGACCGGCTGGAGTGTGTGAGGAGAGATCAAGCTAATGCAGCATTCTCCTACAACCACACTCATGACATAACACCACACACTTCAGCACAACGGATGGATTGATAAATGAATAACAAATGCGCTGTATGTAGCGCCAATGCATCCTGCGGCATATGCGAGCGTGTGTGTGTACCACAGCTTTTAGCGTGCGCTATGCTGTGACTCTACCACTTGCCCCCTCTTGAATTAGCATCTGACCTTGGTGTGTGCGTCATCTACACGCTCACACCGCAGTTCCCCCCGTGTGGGGACGTGCAGTGACATTGACTCATTGTTTGGTCCAATCTGTTTGCACTGTAAAAAAAAAAAAGCCTCGCCGAAGTCGCGCTGCTGCTGATTCAGAGACTTCTGCTCAACACTCTCAGCGATTAAAAGATAGAAGTGTTGCCGTTTTGGTGGGGGATTTGGGAGCGCAGCATTATTTAACGAGGGCGATATCATTTATTCATTGTGTACGTTTTGCTCCTTCTGCACCTCACAGTGCCATCTGCTGTATAGAGCTGTATTAAATCACAGAGTGAGGAATTAAATCAGGCCATGAGAGAGGAAGAATAAAGGGTGTTCAGTGCTTTGCAGCAACAAAACGATCACAAGTCATTTATTTTCAATAAAGTTGAGAAAGGTTTAAAGTCATAGTGCTTCATTTCTTAGGTAAGTCAGAAGGAAATCACAAAAATGATGATTGCCAAACAGGTTTCCAAAAACCGCAACCTATCTGTTATTAGGGATGCGCAATATACACTACCAGTTTGGATTTATTACTTATATATATATATATATATATATATATTTGACAGCAGTCTCTTATGCTTACCAAATTTATTTTTTATATCTTACTGTTATTTATTTATTTTTTAATTTTTTTCATTATCGTCAACTTTTATATTGACAGTTTTTGGGAATTTTAGGACTATTTTGACAGGGCTAAGAATGCCATGTTTTATAACAATCATTAACATTATGTCTTTATTTTGAAAAATACTACAGTAGGATTACAATAAGTTGCTGTAACAACGGCGACGGAGGCGTGTGCAGAACCTAATTTTGCTGAGTTCGACGTGTCTCTGGATCAACATCTTTGTTGACCCTGGAACAACATTGTGATTAGCCAGATTTTAAGAACCAATTTATAGTTTTTGTGAAGTTTAGGCTCACAATCCGTATTTGGTGCTTGTACACCAGTGTCAGTCATCTATCAGCTCCTCTGATTTTAGGCAATACTCATGGGTAGGGTTAGGTGTAGAGATATGGTCAAAACTAAAATTTTGGAATAAAACATGTTCCAGGGTCAACAAAATATGTTAACCCAAAAACATGTCGAACACAGGACGTGCGGAGTTATGTGGATCCAAGTGCAAGCTTTATTCGAGGTCAGACAGGCAGCGTCAAATTCCAACAAACAGAACAATGTAGACATATCGAGGTTGAGAAGTCAGGCAGGAATCTAGGCAGGCAGCAAACAATCAAAGTACAAGAAAACAGTCCAGGATCACAAATGGGAAAACAAACACGGGTAGAAGTGCTCAGAAATGTTACACATGTAAAACAAGACCTAGCGGGGAGTGGGTGTTTGGCTGTGGCTTATATGTGCGTGTGTAATCAGTATGTGGGTGTGGTGATGAGGTGCAGGTGTGAGTGTGATCAGTCCAGGAATGAGGCATGATGGGTGCCCTCTGGTGTAAACAACAAGGGACTCCAGCTGGATATCGTGACAGTTGCTAAATTGTAAATCTGTTTATTTTAGTTTTATTTTTTAATTATACTTGGTTTTGTAAATATATAAAGTCTATATTTAATTTTAGCAGATGCAGTAATGCATGTTATAATAATAATAATAATAATAATAATAATAATAATAATAATAAATAAAAAAATAAAAACAAAATATATATGTGTGTGTGTGTGTGTGTTGGCCATCAAAAATCGCTCACAACAAAATAGTAAGTTAGCATTTAATCCAGTTTTTGGTTGTTTATCTGTTGTCAGCCATAACATGACCAACTTAAAAACAACTGTAAAGTTGTAAAAAGCACTGAATGTGTTACCAGGCCATGAGACACAGCCAAGGAGAAAGTTTGAGTTTAACAGATTTGTTGCTCTGGTCTGTGGATTATTGCTATGAATGTGTCTGTCATATATGTGCTCATATAATCCACTTACCTCAGTGACATGTGTCGGGATGTTATGAATGGAAGTTCAGCTGGATGATGATGAAAACATGGGCGGGACTAGCCTGGCAGAAGTTGGCGTACAGCCCTTCTGTCTTCCTGCAGAATGAAAGCAGTGGGTTTCCTAGCAGCAGAGTTTATCCTGTGGACGTGTGCCAGAACACACAGGTCATGTGATGAGCGCGACCTTTCAGCACAATCTAGCTCTTTCACAGCAGTCAGACATGTCAAACTCAATGAACACCACTGTCAGTTTTTAGTGATATTTACTTTTTTAGATTTTTTATATATATTTTCTTTCATGTTTTTTGTTTGTTTTATTAAATTTGTTGTGTGCTAAATAAATGTTTTTGTTAAAACATGTTACGTTTATGTATTAAATATATTGATATAAAATATAAGAATATTAATGTTAATATATAAATGTAAATATTTTATGTACATATGTGTATTTTTGTATGCATAATAAATATACAAAGTACACATGTGTAATGCAAAAAAACCTTTATTTTGCACTATTAGATATTGTGTGTGTATGCGCGCATCTTAATTATGTCTTTATTAATTATTATTTAGCTAAAGTTAATAATAACCCTGGTGAATCCAAGCCACCGCAAAATTGTAAAATAATAATTTCCTTTTGTAAAAAAAATTACATGAAATCGATACTGGCCCTATTTGTTTTTTTACCAAAATGTTTATTTTATTAGATTAGATTGTAGTCCATTATATCAAAGAAAACAATGCTTTCCTTTATAGACCTTTCCTAGGAATATGAATTTTATAAATCAAATTGTATTAGTTTTATTACTCTATGAAACAAATTTCCTGTTGATGTAACCACAACCATGTGAGCAGGAAAATATAATAATAACCAATAACATGTTGCAACATTTTCCCATTTAATCAGAGGCTTCTAAATATCAAGTAAAATTCTTAAAAACATAAAGTCAGAAGTTATTGTAAACTGTTAAGTTTTATTTATTATTATATTAAGTTGAATTAATTCAACTTTATAGTAGTTTTAAAAATACCGTACAATGATTTGAGCCATGGAATGTGAGCGCAAATATTTTTCCCATACTGTACCGAGTGTGTGTGTGTGTTTTGGGTGGACGGGTGTGGGTCTGACTTTGAATGAGACTCTCAGATACAGTTCATTTAATTTGGCTTCCTCTGAAACTTCCATCCACCGCAAATGTTTCAGGCCAAAACTCTGGAGAATCCGCAGATATGCTTCAAACGTATTTGCTCAAAGGAAAAAGCACGACCACAGGAATGCACAAGCAGATATTTGATCTGCGAGAGACCCCATAGTGCTCTGTAATGACTTTGGAAGAAGGTAGAGAAGCCCTGCTCAGCTTCAAAGCTCTGGCCACCCTTCGGCCCCCAGCACCATGGTAAATGACCTGTTAAAATCCACAGATGGAAAGCGAAGAGATTACTGGAAACAAAAGCAACTGAGTTGCAGTAATGAGATTTTAATTTGTGTGACAATGGGAGACGTCAGTTTAGGGGGAACAAGAAAAGAAGACGTATAAAGAGGGAGTCAGCTATTCTTTTGGATATTTGAAACTTTGGTTTAAAATGCGGTGACAACTGCATCATCACCATTAGTGGTTAAGTGTTATGGGTGTATTTAATAATCACACACATGGAAACACACTCAATCTATATTACTTATTGACAGGGGTGTTGGATGTACTGTATACATACAGTATATCAATTCTAATTATAAGTTCAAACATTCTTCCTCTGGTAAAGTAGAAAAACTGAACAGCCAGTTATCTCATAATAGCTGATGTCTCACAATCTTCCAAATATTGGCAGATTTCTCAGCCTGGCTGATATATCAGCCAATCTAGTCCCCCATATTGTGTGCAAGAAAAAGAGAGAGAGAGAGATCATAGTTGTTATGTCTCATCAGAAGGCTTAAATTGAATCCGGTTTTGGGGGGAAAGTCCATGGAATCTCATCCAATGGATTTTAAACAGGAACACACATTTGTTTTTTGTTTTTTTAAAATAACAAAAATATTAGCAGAATGTTAAAATATATATAATAATTAATAATATAATATAATAATGGTTATAATAATAATTATTAAAACATATACTTAATACTATTTTTAATAGTTTCACCATGTTTTAATTTAAACAGTAAACTTGGCAAAATAATAGAAAGTGTGTGTGTAGACCTAAGAGTATTAAACTCTAGCTAAAACAATAAATATATATTTTAAGAATTCCATAATTTTTTATTTATTTATATATATATATATATATATTGTATATAGTATTATATTACACTCTAGGTTATACTAATATGTATATATATATATATTAATCATTTTAAATGTTGCTTTTGATGATCAAATGATGAATGAAATGCGGCATTGTCTAGAACACCTAATAATCATATTAGAACTTCTTTCTCATTTCTGACGGACCATGTGACACTGAAAAATGTCACCTAATCATCAGGAATAAACAACATTTTAAAATTAAAATATAAAAGTTTTACAAATGTGAAAATATTTCTAGTAAGAAAAATGCAGCCTCGGTCGAGCATAGACTTCTTAAATAATAAACATTAAATAAATAAAAAAATACCCAAACATATTAATTTTTATATATAATAGTCTTAAAAATGGGAATAGAGTGCTCATATTGGAGAGCTCAATGCAGGATAACAAGCGTGAAGTAAAGGAGCTAATGTACTCCGGCAATCATGAGTAACACATTACTCACGGGGCTAGAATTCAAATGATTGTGATGTGGGGTGGAAGCTAAAAGAAGAAGAATCGGCGAATACGAGTCCCGTTGAATGAATTAGTCTAAGGAACAAAGGAAAAGTGACATTTAAGAGAGAAGCGGCCTGGTTTCCTCAATAAACGTAAGCCTTTCCTCTGCCGAGCCCACGGATGCCTGCGCAAATGTGTTTGTCATGGCCACAGCAGCCAAGTAAACAACCTGCCTGTTGCCAAGGTGACAAAAAGGCTTCTTACATAAATGTTTATTTATGAACAAATGGACTCATTTGATGCATTGCTTCTCTGACCCCGCTGCTGCATGTGCCAAATTTGAGGAAAAAAGGCAGCGCCTTGAGAAAGGAACCCAAAATAAAGGAAAAGAAGCTCTTCTTCTGCTGATTAGTTAACACTAGCAGCAGATCAGATTGCCAGTCTGTCAGAAGATCAAATGTAGCGTTGTGGGCCCGTCGTAACCTTGATGATGATTTAATCAGCAGCGCACAAGGAATGCAGCGGAGGCTGACCTGACTGAACCTGTACTCTAGAACACCTGTCCTGGTGTCAAAAGCTCCGCCTGCCTCTCACTGCTCCGAGTGTGAACTCTCGCTCGAGCTTGAGGTTATCCAGCTTGATGCTGGTGATGCTTTGATGACGCTCATCAGGTGCACGATAGGCTTTTAGAAACTAAAATGTGAAACATTCGATTTTCCTCTGACCCCGAAAAGACAGCGTGGACATCAGAAGTGACGGATGTATCAGTAGACTTGATAAACAGTTAGTTAATATGGTTATTGCATGCGGTCTTCCAACGTACACTGACAAATATGTAGAAAATATGTTAAAATGAGTGTCATATTTCAAGTATTCACATATTAACAGTCAGTTATGTTTGATTTGCATTGATAACAGTACACTGGATCCATGCATCAGGTATTAAAGTGTCTTTATTGTTAATTAAATCACAAAAGTAAAAGTGAACATCACTCAATGCTCCTGACTAAATCACTTTTGTACCTTTTATAGGAAATGTGGTATTTTTCATTAAAGGAGTCATACAAAGGCAGTTTTCCGCGGCGTACACAGGGCAATTTTTGAGGTCGTACGAGCTTACATGCATTTTTTTTGGGTTATGCTTCTCTTATGGTCGGGCTCGTATGGTGTGTGAGAAATTACAAGTCAAGCAGTGTGCCTTACGAGCACTTTTTAAACGTTTACATTTTAAACATGTCAAACAACATGTTGAACGAGCCGATTTGTTGAGCGAACTGGAAATGAGATGTGTCTGAATGATGTGATGGCCTCGGAAATGGGCAGGTTTTAAAATCGTGTACCACTGCGTCCGTAAACCAAGTCACTTGAGATGTGTGCGTGGCCATGCGGTCTTCCAGCTGTCCGAATTCGCACCTTGTATGGCCGCCTTAAAATGACTTTTTAGGGTCTTAATGGAAAGTTTGTAATATAGTTTGTTTTAAAATTTCTCAAAGATAGTTAAAAAAAGATAGTTTTTTGTGCACTTTCCCTTTAAATCTTCACGAGCTCCGCTGACCCCGCCCCTCTTTTCCAAGCCGCTCTTGGAGGATCTTTGTTTACGCCCTAGCAACCATAATGGAGCACCCTAGCAACCCAATCCCAAAGAGGCATATCTTTAAATCTGAATGTCATAGAGACATGGCGGTTGGGGGCTAGACACTTACTAGTCATTCTAGTCACTTGCTAGAAACATGCTAGTGACTTGCTAGTCATGCTAACACAGTCATTTGTTAATTATGGTAAAAACAGGCAAGCGACATGGTAGAAACATGCTAATCACTTGCTAATCATGCTAGAAATATGCTTGTGACATGCTAGTCTCCTTCTAACCATGGTAAAACATGCTAGCGACGTGCTAATCGCTTGCTAATCATGCTAAAAAAAGGCCTTAACATGGTAGAAACTTGCTAATTATGCTAGCAACATGCTACTCACTTGCTAATCATGCTAAAAACAAGCTAGCGACATGCTAGTCACTTGCAAATCATGCTAAAAACCATAGATGTATATACTGACTAGATGTCACCTCTGACGCTGCTGTCCATAGGAACGATGTGTCAATGCGGCCGCCATCTTGTGTCGGGGGAGTTGTGTCTACTCTGCCAATAGTTAACATTGGCAGAAAACTATCAACGATTAAAATCACCTTAATTTGCTTATTTTTCAACAGATTTGCGATTGCCCATGACTGACGCTTCTGTTTATCACGTGGGAATCTACAAACAAAACAAATCCAAAAGTCCATAGTATTTTTGTCGTGTACTTCAAGGGACACGTGATAGCAGTGTAAATGGGCATTCATTCCCCAGGGAGGACGACACCAATAACTAACCATAGCAATAAAAGCATCCACACTGACCATTGACAAGTAAAGTCTCTCCAAGTGTTAAATAATGTATGGCTAAAATCTGATGGGTTCTGGTTGACTATTAGCTTCTAGCTTTTTATCGTTCTCAAATTGCTCTGAAAGTGACCCCAAATGGTATCGTTCTTCAAATGGTTATAGTTTATGTGTAAACATCGTCATTCACATTAATGATTAACTTTAAAAACTAACACTGACACAAACTTTAGGCAACTCTTCACCATCTTGCAATCATATTATATTCATTGTTAGTTTTATTTAGCTAGCTCTTTCTTTCATAGGATAACATTAACTTTGTGATGATCACCATGAACAGTAAAAGATATGAACTTGTCTAGCAAAATAACTTTACAGACTACAATGACACAACTGTGTGGAGAAATTTCCAACATCTTACCATCATATTACATTAATGCGCTTCCTTCAGATCCCCGAAACAAGATGGCGGCGATGTTGACGTACACTTAGAGGTCCAAGGCAACCTCTAGTCATTACAGTATATATATCTATGGCTAAAAACATGCTATCAACATGCTAATCACTTACAAATCATGCTAGCGACATCCTAGTCACTTGCTAATCATGTTACAAACGGCATATGAAAATTTGGTATAGCAACGACCTACAGTATTTGAATGTTTGATCATTTTGATTTTGCTAATTTTTTGCAAATTATCAACTTCAAAACAAGTCTACAACGATTACAAAAACTAACATTCTCTATTAATTCTTATCCTCTCAGATTCTTTATTAATCTGATTAAAGAATTTTCTGCTGTAAGTGCACTACCAGGGATCGATGTGGTGTAAATGTAAAGCGTATTTACATGTTAAATATGTTTGCATATATGAAGACAAATACTGACACTTGATTTTCGAGTTGAACTCAAAATGATAATCCATTTCAAAATCGCAATACATTAGATAATCAATCAAATCTGAAAAACCTAGCAAAAATAGTAGTATTGTTATTGCAACTATTATTTTTGGATCCTCAAAAAAACTTTTCAGTAGATGTGTGTGAAGAAGAAAATAATTTTTTTATGAGCAAAGGATTCATGACAATAGAAATGTGGATTTTAAAAATAATTGGACATAAACTTTGCCATGTCAAGTAGAAAGTTGGACTATTAGGGGATATTAAAACACAATATGTGTGACCAAATACCGACAAGACTTCTTATTTTTGGATGAATGGCTTTTTAAGGCTGACCCAGTTGCACCTCCAAGTTGCGCTGTTATTTTGAGCTGTGATGACGACATATTAGTGATTTTATTCATTTGCCCTTCAGGTTTTGTTTGAGTTTTCCGGTTGTTGGCACATCCTGTCATTCTGCGAATTGTTTTACCATTACAATGTCTATTATCTAACATTCTTGCTTAGAGGCCAATATAATGATGAAAATGATGTGGAACTGATGATCAAGAATGCCTGTAACAGTGGCAGACAGCGTTTTGACCTTGTCTCGGGATAATTAAGTCCTGAGTGCCATTCAATGTAAAAATATCCAGAATGAAGGAGGATGATATATAATTTAAAGCGATGCAAGTCACTGGAATGGCTCCAGGGATCACTTGTCAAGCCGCCAATTGGTGGAACAATGCTGGCTGTAGTCTTATGTGTGTTGGCTGCAGACACGGCTTATCTGTTGTCATATTTTCCTATTTGTGCTATAGTGCAGTGAGCAGACGTCAGTGGTCTTTATGGGCTGTGGGTGCATATGGCTGTCAATAACTGCTCTAACTACTCTTCTGCTGTCCACAGCACCCAACCTGAAGGGCCGGCCCCGGAAGAAGAAGCTCTTCTTCTCCCAGCGGCGAGACTCGCAGGGACAGAGTACTGCCAAAGAGACCAACGGTCTGGAGGGCAAGGCTATAGTAAAGGTAGGGCTGTAGAAATACACAGATGTTGATGTTCTGGTCTGTCCAATTTACAAGATCATTATTTTCATATTATAAATGAAATCTGGGCTCCTAGAGCCATGCTTTCGACTATCAGTGCAAGGTCTGGTAAAAGAACTAAAACATGAGAAGACAAGGTCTGACTTAATAAAATAAACTAATATACTGCTGGAAATAAAATAATAAAGGTAAAAAGAATAGTTTATTTTCTTTGAAAAGAGCTATTAAATAACAGTATACTGATTACATTTTAAATAAATTAATTTAAATGTAATTAATTAAGCCTCAGTATTATCAGCTTGCAGTATCATTCAGTTCTGACATGGTTACAGACATACAGGTCACTCTTGATTTGTCTGCATGTCTTTAAGTAGTTATTTTATTAGTGGTATAGTTATGAGCAGCTTACCCTCAGTTTCAGTCCATCAATCTGAAGCACTCCCCCTCCCCCCCTGTTGTTTGCCATTTAGTGTTACTGTTTCTTCAGTTTCCCATGTTTGACTAATGGGCTTCAATTGTTTTTCTTCTTGTTATTTTATTAACCTTCGCCCCTACATGTCATTTCCTGTCCATTCTCCTGCCAGCATGAGGGCAGTGCTTTATGATCTTCCTCGTCTGGGTGAATATTTGTTCGGCAATACAGCAGCTAATTCACTCCAGCTTTGTTGAGAACCTTGAAAACATGCTGTGATCTAAACCGGCCCCGACTGTGATGTGATCTAATGCGGTTCAAGGTCTTTCAGAACGCCATCAGCTGCTTCACTCAGGATGGGAATCTTTACCTCCCTATTTGATTGTAATGTAGAGAGTCATGATACTCTGTGGAGACCACTGGGGTGTAAATCTACGGTGTGCAACAAAAAGCACTGTATTTCAAGCAGAAAAATTTGGCCTTAATAATAAAAAATGCATTTTTTTGGTGGGTTTTTGAAGGTTTTTGTTTTTGCTGTTGCACTTATGTGATAGAGAACACGCACACATATACTTCTAGAAAGCATGTTATACTGCTTCCAGGGATCATTTAGTTCATGTCCATGTAATCTAATGCTTCAGCATTTCTTTCTTTTACTTTTTTTTTGTATTTGTTCACATATTCCACTGGCCTTGATAACTCCTTTTGGAAAATAAATGCTCTTGATTATCGGGAACAGATGGCTAAACAGACGTGTGTGGGCCAGCGATGACTGCAGCATGTGACAGCATGGTGGGGCCTGAAACTGTAAAACTGACTCCAGAACAGTTCTCAGACACTCACTCCTGGGTCAGAACAAGCTATTTTAGGCGTCTGAGAGCTTGCAGTGGTATTGAGGAAATGCACAGCATCTATTTTTAAGCCGCATATTTTTTAACCTGAAACAATTAGTATGTAAAGCAGCAGTTATTAGTTGGAGGTTTAATTTTTAATTTTATTTATTTAAATTTTTTAAATATATATTATTTATTATTATTATTTATTGATTTTTTTAAGTAAACAGATCAAAGTATATATATATATATATATACACTTTGATCTGTTTACTTAAAAAGTCAATAAATAATAAATAATATATATTATATATTATATATTATTATATATATATGTATAATAAATAATATTTTAATTTAATAATTGCATTCTGCATACTTTGCATTTAATAATTTAATAAATAATATATATATTTAATAAAAATAATAAGAAATAATAATATATTTATTATAATTATTATAATATATAATAATTATGATTTGCACAAAAACATTAAGCAGCCCAACAATTTTTTACACTGATAATCATCACAAATATTTCATGAGAAGATTATACATCATAAGAAATGTTGCTTGATAAACAGATTGCTAAAAATTAAGGTTTGCTATTTCAGAAATAAATTACATTTTAAAATATATTCAGATATTTTAACAATATTTTGAAATTGTAATAATATCTCATAATTTCAATGTATTTTTGATCAAATAAATGCAGCCCTGGTTATATAGAGTATATAGAGAATAAGATACTTTTTAAAAATATTAAAAACATCCCAAATTAATATTGAATAACCTTTAAATCTTGAGTTTAGTTTGTAATTATTTTTCTGACCCCAGTGAGAACTTTGTAAGCATAAATGAGTGAAAATGATTTCAACAGTCTATTTTTAGACAGATAATTGGACAACGTTACTGGAGAAGAAATAGTAAAGACAATTATTTTTCTTCCAATGGAAAAACTAATTCACAAATGAAACACAACTTGTTAAAAACTTGTTTTTTCATGCAGTTCTGAAGTAATTCTGATATTATTCACCTTTGCTATGACAGACCAAGCATGCTATTCAATATTATTAAATATGTGTTTTGCTGTTTGGTGTTTAGATTAGGGGCGACTCAAAATCAGGAGTGTCCAAGTCCAGGAACAGCAGTAGTGGAAGCAGTTGTAAGAAAGTGTCGCCCGAGGATAACTCGAAGGTGGAGGCGGGTGAGGAGTGTCGCACTGATGAGCAGGCCTTCCTGGTGGCACTGTATAAGTACATGAAAGAGAGGAAAACTCCCATTGAGAGGATACCGTACCTGGGCTTCAAACAGAGTAAGTGCAGCTTCTTCACTTCCTCCTCCATAACAGAGCCCTCAAAATCTCAAGCATTACTTGAGTCAACAACCTGAAAAATATATTTGCTTGTCACTTTCTCCAAATTAATGGCATTTGAAGAGTCAAACGTGTTTCACTAAACAAATACTAATTCTGTTGTCAATTAAACACATTTGTCTGTGAAACACAAAAGTATATCTTAGGTGGAATGGAAGATTATACATATCCTTTACATATTCAGTCAAGCTGTATAATGCAGCTCTCTGATCACATTTGCAGTCATGTGGCGCTGCAAGAACTAATGACCTTTGGCATTAATTATACTTACATCAAATTTTGTGTCACATAATGTGCCACAGAAGAAAAAAACTAACAATATGGGTTTGAAAAGACACAATAGATTTTTCATTTGTGACAGTGTGTCTTTTGAGTTCACACTAAACAGCCTGCAGTGTTCACAGTGACCCAAAACAGAAAAAAATGCGTCATTTATAATTTAAAGTTGCAAAGTAGCTCAACATAATTTAAAGACAGTACAAATACAATTATTTCCAGGCAGCTCTCTAGGTCCCTTAAATGTTACATATCCAGCTCTGACCCTCAGTACACAGTGTGAATAAACAAGCCCAATACTCGAAGTATGCAAGTAATTTATTACTATCTAAATGCAGAAAGCATTATTATTCATAATCGTTCTCCTTGACTTTCAACATTGTTGTCGCTGTTTGAAAAACATTGAATTGCTGCATAGAATTATGTGCAAGACACATCTTATATGAATATATATTTATGATTTTGCACATTGCTAAATAAAAATAGTTTGTATCATGCCAAGCTAGGCAGCAAGGTTTGCTGATGTAAAAAAAAAAAACTCATGTACTATATTTCTCTAATCCAGAATGCATTGCAAGATTTCACACCAAAATGTGGGGTAAACAAAAATGACTCAAGGAATGTAATTTAGAATCAGTGTATGCTGCAAAAACAATATGTGTTTGTATTAAATATTATATCTGATCATTGTTAGCTTAGCAACATGCTAACACCAAACTTATAAGCAAGTAGCTTTTTTTGTTGTTTGAGTTAGCATGCCGCCTTATAAAGTAGATGTTTGTATGTAGTAGATGTACTGTGCCTCAGTAAGTTAAGGAATAGATCTGTTTACTGAGTGACTATACAGCCTATTATTTGCATTTTATATAAAAGGAGGTTTTACGGGTATCGTGATCAAACAGGAACATATTTGATCTGCGTCAAGATGCACACATGAGTGTAGGAGTCTCTGCGTGAGCCCAGAGAGCAGATGCGATGTACTTTGCCATGTTCTTATTCATACTAGAGACGCTCGTCACTATAAACCCTTTTTTAAACCTGGTATGGTGTGACACACACTTCTTGTAGAAGATGATTCATTCTTCTATCAAAGCAGTAAGAAAGTGAATCAGGAATCGATCTTCTGGCTTAAGATTGTTATGCAACAAAATTACATTTTAAATTTCTTCATCCAACCATTGATGTTTAATGAAGTGTATATAAATTGCACTGTGCCATCTCAAGCTAAATTAAAGGGACAGTTCCTTTAAAAAAAATTTGAATTTATTCATATAAAAGCATTCAAACATGGTAAACAGAAGCTCAACTAAACAAACCTCATTCCTTCTCATGCATAAAGCTAGCGTGTTTAAGCTGCTGTTTATCGTGTTTGATATGCATGCAAATAAAAAGCTAAATTATAGGTGTTCATTATTTGAAGAGACACACTCATGCATTAAGACTTGATTAAACCACTCGATTCATTGGGTCTCTTTTATCAACATTTTAAAGCTTTCAAATTTATGAGTAGACTTTTAAACTAGGGTCTGAAATCTCTCATATTTCATTAGAAAATGCCTTGATTTGTGTTTTAAAGATGAATAAAAATCCTATGGGTTTGAATTTGCACAATGATGGTTTTCTCGCTGAGAAATCACACTGAAAATCGAAAGCTGATATTTTAACAAATATTTACTTTATATTTTTTAACGGTTTACAATTACCCCACCCCCCTCACAGAAACAGGGTTGATACTTTAACATTATCTCCTACAGACAAACAAAGCAAGGCATAAGATAAAATAAGAATAAGAATATTATGCTAACTAAAATCTGAAAATATTTAGAGAGACATATTGAAGATAACAAAATGCATGAACAAAAGGAAATTCCAGTGGGAACAGACCAAAAAAAAATAAAAAATCGTCATAAACTGTATAAAGACTCCACAGTACTTTTTGAGGTAGATAAGTTAGAAACCTATCCCTTTGAGGGTACTACCCCAGTGATAAGCTGTTGTACCCCTAAAGGTACACTTTTTGCTCATTTTTCCAGCAGTATTGGTATCTTTACTGATGGATCAAATGGCAGAGAGAGAGAGCAGCTCTCGGCTGTAAGTTTAAAGTCATTCAGCCGACTTAAAAACAACTCAGCCTGTAACCCGACAAGTCCATCAGAGGTAGCTATTGGGAGGAGGCAAAAATCAATACAGCAAGATATAAGGACAGACAAACACCGCTCTGAAAAATGCAGCGGCTTTGTGTGTGTGGCGATTGAATCTTGATTGATTAGTCCCCAAGCAGCAAAGACCCTCATTAATTTCTGCTGTGCTTTATTCATAAATGTGGCACAGCTCTGCTTCATTAAACTGACATAAATTTATTTAGTTTCATCTCACTCTCTTAGCATTGGCATTCATATGGTGAAAATGAAAGTTAAAATTTATATTTTAATTAATAGTTTTAATTTGATGTTCAATTAATTGGAAGAATGTGTTAGTATGGCTCTGTTTGGAATGGATTACTAGCGTACTATAAGGAGTTTTTTGCAGTGAGGTCATGGAAGAAGCATTTTGGGTTTCTTTACATCTTTCACATGTTCTTCACACTAAGAAAATAATGGTTCTTTTTAGAAAGATTCTTCAGAGAACCCAAAATTGTTCTTCTAGGGCATTTTTCTGTAAGATGCATTACTACATATACTGTATACGGTAGCAAATATCAACTGCTTGACTATTTATTTTCATCTAAAGATTTAATATATAATTGCCCAGCTCTAATCTGCAACTTTAAATTTGCAGTCACACATTGTATATGCCTATATCATTCGTCTCTGTTAATATTGTTGTTCAACTGTGGCTGACGTGCGTCTGACGTTTATATACTGAAGGCGGATTTGCCTCGCCCAATCAGCGTCCCAATCTTATTTAAATGTTTATTTGGTAACACTTTAGAATAGGTAACACTTGTTAACTGTTAACTATGACATTTCTCTTAATAAATTCTTAATTTGCTGCT
>JAUCNO010000082.1:9698809-9738174 GCA_032353835.1 Enteromius viviparus | reverse complement strand
TTGTAAAGCGCTTTGGGGTGTATGACCATACATGATAAAGCGCTATATAAGTGCGATATTCATTCATTCATTCATATGCTTATAAATCAAGAAAAAGCTGCATGGTTATAGCTGTATTTATAAACTGCTTACTAATGACTATTAAAATTGGAACAATGCTTAACTAATGCTTAACTAATGAGTCATAGCGTGTAGTTATTATAAAGTGTTACCCACTACGGTAATATAAGCACGCTCTCTTTCAAAGTTAAAACTGACACTTCTACACATCTGTGAAGAGTAAACCTGCCAACTTTGATTCGATTGGCAGTCTCAATCATTTTGACATTTAGACCACTGAGGCAGAGCTGTTCATTTTAACTCATGTGTAATAAATGCTGGAAGGGACAATTTGCCCAATTCTAATAATTGTGGAGGTGAATTTGTCCCCCATACAGCTGAAATAATTTCGACTCAATTAACATTCAGGAATAGTTAATTCTGTCACCCTCAAGTATTGACTTTGATAGTAGGACAAAATAAATACTATGCAAGTCAATGGAGACTTAAAACAGCCTGGTTACAAACCTTCATCAAAATTTGTGTTCGGCACAACAAAGACATTCCTACAGGTTTGGAACAACTTGAGGGTGACAGACTTTTCATTTTTGGTTGAACCATTCCCTATTGTTCTTTAAATGGATAAGGATGTACCTCAAAATGAAATGTCTCATCAAACTGAGGGTCACTGGTTTTCTTCTTGACTTTAGTTTTTTTCTGGTCAGACCTGAGAGAGAGAGACAGAAAATAAAAGACAGACAGAGAGCAGGATGTTATTATTGAATCAGAGCGGATGTTATGTACTCATTTCTAACATCAGAAACAGAGGCCGAAACTCTCTTATGACTGACTGATTGAGAAATGATCACAATAGAGCATTTTGACTGTTTTAAGTACTGACTTCAATAGAAACCACCATGTTTTAAATAACCATCTGTTATTTTACAGTAAAACCTGTGATTTTATGGCAACTTGAATCTGAAAAATATGTTTATAAACCCACCTGGCCGGCCCTACGAGTGTTACTGTAGCGTATGGATCACAGTTCTGCCCACTTATCAACGGCAAACCCTGACACGCTATTATCCTGCAAAAGACAAAAAGATGTATTAAGGAGCTTGTTATTAAAAGATGGTAACACTTTAGAACAGGGAACAATTGTTGCTTATTATTATTAACATATTAGCCATTTATTAGTATTTAAAAAAGCACACATTGTGCATGATGATGATTATTCTAAACCCAATACCTAAACGTAACAGCTACCATACTAACTATAAATAATCAGCAAATTACAAGTGAGACAAAAGTCATAGTTTAGCAAGAATTGGACCTTAAAATAAAGTGTGACCACAAAGATAAAAGAAAAGAATCTTATGTCTATGCTGTGATTAAACGGCAAACATTCAAATCAATATGAAACCACATTCTTAATCTATTTTACTATGACAACACTCCAAGTGAAACAGGATATTTAGACTAAATAATGCAATTAATCGCGATTAGTCATTTAACAGCACTAATAGGCTCTCTCTATATATATATATACTGTATATACACACACAGGTTATACATAAGTGCTGTCAAATAACTAATCACGATTAATTGCATCAAAAATAAATGTTTTTGTTTACATAATAAAAATACACAGTACATACACATATATTATGTCTATAGAAATGCACACAAAAGCATGTATATATATATATATATATATATATTTAAATATATTTTCAAAATATATATACTGTATGTCAGTGTATTTATATATACCTAATACATACACATAGTGATCACACTGGGAAAAAAAAATTGACCATAAAAAATACGGTAACACTGTGTTAGGTTTTAAGTTTTAAGTTATCTTAAGTTTAACTACTGAAATTTGTTTTGTATGAACCAAAGACCATCACAAGCAGCTTTTTTATGCAATAAACTTTCATTTAAAAACAAAACATGTAACATACAGTGCAACCCTAATAAACATAACAGATTAGAAAAAACTTAAATGCAAAAAAAATTCGAAATGCAGTGCAGGGAATTCTGGGAATGTCCGTTTACGTTTTTCCTGTTAATTTTACAGGAATTTACCATTAAACATTTAACAGGTTTTCAACGTTAAAATCACAACCATTTTTTACAGTGAACATATATAATATGTAAACAAAAACAAATTCAATTAATAATTTGAAAGTGCTACTATATATATATACATATATATAAACAAACAAACTACTGAAATTAGCTGCAACCCAATAGAGCTAGTGAGAGTCTGGCACTGAACTCCTCTCACATCGCCCCTCTTCTCTCTTCTCTTGTTGAGCACTAATGTTGACTTTTTACCACCACTGTGTCACATTCAAATGTGAATGAATGAAAGAATAAGACGATGAAAGACGTAAAGCATAAATGAAAGTGTTAGATAAGAGTGCTGAAAACAGAAGCAGTGCTATCCAAGACAGGAAGTAATTCACACTTGTAGTTGTCATGGTGACAGCCGTGAAGCAGCGAAGGAAGGTGAGAAAGAATGACAGAGAGCGAGAGAGCATGAAAGAGAAAAAAGCAGTGTGACGGCAAAACAAAACCACAGGAGCAGCGCAGTACGAACTTCCTGCCGTCACGGCATCACTTCCTCTTTCGTCAACCTGCTCTGTGGGAGAGTGTGAATGAAGAGCGATGGCCAACATTAAACACACACGTCAGCAACTCTGTGTTGAGTCAAAGCATTTTTCACAAATACATACACCCTGTAGAGTTGTGAAGATGAATTTCCCAGGTACTCTTCTCCATCCAGATCCACATGTCACAGAAACCATACGGCATGTAGTATTTTTAATGTGAAGCACCATGAAACCACTGTAGTAAACCAAATACTGAGCATTTCCAAACATGCCTTGTAAATGCAGATCTTATTAATATACAGAAAAACAAGCATGATTAAGCAACCATATATCCCAGCCGTGACAGGTTGTTCTCTGATATTCGTTATTTTTCAAGTTTTTTATTTATTTAAATATTTATTTACATCATATGGCTGTACAATTGGGTTAGAAAAGAAAGTGTAATACATTTTTCATGAACTTTTATAGATTTTAGATATTATAGATATTTTAGATATTATAGACCTTACGTACAAAAAAAAAATAGATGCTAAAAGAACAAAGAGACCAAACTGATGAACATAAACTCGCCCTTATTCACTGGTGATGATAATGATGACAAAAATAATATTATTATTAATAATAATAATTAATGCATATTATTTATATGTCTAATTAAACAAATATTGATACAAAAAATCTGTTATTGTGAGAATACAACTGTGATTTAAAGAAAAATATTAGATCATTTTAATTTATAATAAAATAGAATATATTATATTTTATATAGATAGACAGATATTTGATTAATTTAATTTATAATAAAAAATAATATATTGTATTGTATATAGACAGACAGATATTTGATCATTTTAATTTATAATTAAATAGACTATATGAATTTTATATAGACAGAGAGAATAAAAGATAGAGAGATAAAGAAATAGATAACAGATAAATAATATTATTTATTTTAAAAAATCAAGACCGAAATATAGTACTATTATAAGGATATTATTGTACTTCAACTAAAAAATAAATAAATATCTAAATATTTTAAATTAAATTCTACATAAATGCTGTTATAATTATGTATAATTATTATTGTTATAATTATATATTATTTTTAGCATATTTTATTTTTCACTAAACACTACAATATAAATGTCTCTTAAAAGATTAAGAGTTTAATGTCTAAAATTATTTATTTAAACAGAAAATTGCACAGGTTTATAAACCTAAACTTAACTTTTAGTTAAGCTATATCGGATAAAATGCTAAAAACTGTTCACATGAATGCTCAAAAAATATGCCAGTATGAAATAAATGAACCGCAGCACGAAGAGATGGAACCACTTTTGTCTTTAGTCACAGAAAAATCAAGGCAATGTTGATTGGCTAATGGCACAACATGAACCTCCCAGTGACAAACTGAGCTGTGACAGCTGGATACATACTATAATAGAATCACATATAAGTGACATGTCCTAATGACATAGTGACATAACTGTTACTATTAAAACACACAGTTTTTTATGAATTGCCAACAACGGAGCAAGATGATTTTTAGAACCACACGCTATAGTTAAGACATCTACCAGCAAACAATAAAGGGCAGTCAAATCTTGGCCTTTTAATTCGATATCCTGTTTCACTTGTACAAATGTGAAATGTACAGTGGGTTATAAAAGCCGATTCATGTTGAGCTCAAATACACTGACAGACAAGCATCACTTACTGAACCACAAGCTGTTGGCAGATGGAACCATTCTCTGTGATCAGCTCATTCAGCTTCATCTCTAAATGAACCTTCCCCTGTAAAATTAAAAAAAAAAATTAGATAACACAAAACAACAGACTCCAGAAGTGGGCTTCATTTTTCAGTCATGTTGTCTTTAGATGGGCTGCTGCTACATACACTGACAAAAGAAAAAAACTCAAAAAAATATCATTTGTATAATTAAATAAAATACTGATACTGAATAAGATACTGAAAAGTTCAACTACTGACATGTTTGTGATATAATATAAAAAAAGTCAAAAGCCAGTCAAATTTGTTGGAATGAGAAAAAGTGCAAACAGAGGAGAGGTGAGGAGGAAAGGACAGGAAGGGAGAAAGATAGAGAAGAAAAGCAAAATAAAAACACCCACATACTCCTACGCGATATTTTGTGCAAGTTCCTTTGACATGACATCGTAAAACGCACCAATAATTCAATGTTAACAGATTAATAGTTTTCATAATAAAAAATAAGGTTACATGAGTTTGTTTTTTTTATAATAATTCTAAATGCAAGCCACTTGATAGAATCTAATAATTAAAGCTGCAAAAGACATAAGTAGATCTATTTGCAAGATCACTTCTACAACGGATTAACTATAGAGCAATTTGTTTGGTAAGTATGAGGAAACAGAAAACTTGTTTTGTGTAAATAAGTTGTTTAAGTTTTTATAGCACATAAGGGCTTAAAAAAAGCGATAGAGGAGCATCTTGTGATTTCAGCCGGTTCTGGGTGGCTCTGAACATTATCTGACGGAAGTGCCACCCACCCTTTTCTCGTCCTCAGGGTTAAAGACACATACACCACAGTGTTTAACCAAGCCGCAAGGTAACGCTGTGACATGCAGACTATAGGAAATTTATCAGTATATAGAAAATTTTTAAATCCCATTTTTAGTCTGAAGTAAACATAAGCGTGTTCTTTCGATTAAAAAAAATATAAAATGTAAGAACAACAACATGCAGTCAAACAGTACCTTTAGGTCCTGCTTTATTTTAAGGTCTAATTCTTGCTATTAACAAACCATTAACTATGAAATTTAATAACTTTATTAAAAGTTGGTAAGGTAGGTGTTACTCTTAGGTATTTGGTAAGATAAGGGAAGCAAATCATGGTAATGCAGAATATGTGCTTTATACCTACTAATAAATAGCTAATATGTAACTAATAGACATGTTAATAGTGAGAATTAGTCCGGTAACACTTTATTTTAAGGGTCCAGAATAATGCATTAGTTAAGCATTAATTAATGGTTAATTTGTTTAAATTAATCATTAGTTGAGCAAAAACACACACAAGTAATTAATTATTAACCTAACATTTTAAGGCCCCGAATTATGAATTAGTTAAGCACAAATAAACTAGTTTTTATGATTAACTTGTTCACAATTATGCATCAGTTAAGCATGAACACGCATACAGTATAACTAATGATTATCTGAACATATAATAAGGGCATATTAGCCATTGTTTACAATTCATTAGTCATCAAACTTCTTTTGAAACTACCCTTACTTATTATCTTATAGTCTATAAACATGAATATTACTCAATAGGTGCCATAATTAGGTAACACTTTAGAATAGGTAACACTTGTTAACTGTTAACTATGACATTTCCCTTAATAAATTCTTAATTTGCTGCTTATTAATAGTCAGGACATTAGTTGTTAAGTTTAGGTATTGGGTAGGATTAGGAATGTAGAATAAGGCATTAATATGTGCTTAATTAGCACTAATAAATGACTAATATTCTAGTAATATGCATGCTAATAAGCTACTAATAGATGTAACCGTAATATAAAGTGTTACCGTTTATTTTAATCCAACGGATATTAAGTTTTATCTCTCTTTTGATTTATTGGGGGCCCCCTGGGAGGTGGGGGCCCTTAGGCTTAAGCCATATAAAGCCTGTGCATTGATTCGGGCGTGGCCACACGTCACAAAGTAACATATTTGCATAATGTCTGCCCACGTTCTATATCGCAAACAACTTGCCCCGCCCACAAACAGTACAATTTCCACAATTACATCATGTCAAATATACGCTGTTCCCTGTTTTAAAAATATATACTGTATGCGTGTGTATTTATATATGATTAATAAATATACACAGTAAAAGCAAAAACGTTATTTTGGATGCAATTATTCATGATTAATTGATTGTCAGCACTGGTCATCTGTCTGTTTCATGTCTGGGATCATTCTAACATGCGCAGCGTACACTACAGTAGTATGCTATCCCAAATTTGTGCAATGTAGACGCTTCCCTCTGCTCTTCTGTGAAACTAATCGTCATCCTTGTTATCCTTCTTACAGTAAACCTTTGGACTATGTTTCAAGCGGCTCAGAAACTGGGAGGATACGAGGTGGTGAGTGTTTACACGATTTGTTTGAAATCCAGTGCCGTTGGCAGCACGCTTTTTCCTTTGGCTCTGAAAGATTCCTGAAAAACAAGAGTTTGGTTTTTTCCCGGCCTGCCGTGTAATGTGTGTTTACTAGGCCTGGATGCGGAACTCTCTCAGATCCAAATTTGGCCAGATCGCTCGCAGTTGTTATAAAATCTTCAAGTGGAAAACACGTGTAACCCTTCTGTGGTGGAGGAAATTGGTTGGGGCCTGTTCACTACCCATGTTTAGGCTCTTAAGGGACCATTATTGTGCAACAAGCGAAGTGCGCAATAAAGGGAATTCACTTGGCAGCTTATCTGACATCTGTTCTGCGAAAGTATGGTGAAAACATTAAAGTCCCTTCTACACGACCAGCTATTGCGTATTTTCGGCGTTCATTCATCAGCGCTGAAGCTGTTTAGATTAAGAGCAAACAGGAAGCTACTTCTTTGCGCTTTTCATCCGGCGTATTGATATCGCTGCCTGCCTTTCTCCGTCTTTTTTATGTCCCCTGGCTCCTCACGTTGTCTTTGCCACAGAAAGCTTGGCTTTAAACGCAGCTGACATCTGTAATGAAAATCATGGTGCAGGAGGAGCCATGATGTCATTGGAAACATTTACAGTGCTCAAAAAGATCAGATTAAACTCCTCTCCTGAGCTTGAACTGTAATTGACTGTGTTTTGTAACCGCAACTGTGCTCCGGACCCAAAAACCTACCTCGTACACAATGGCCATGTTAAAACAAACAGCAGTCAATGACTATTATGACTGAGGGAGTTTAGAGAAGGCAGCAGAGGCCACAGGGGCTATTCTGTTCTCATGCTGTCAAAACGCTTCATTAAACCCCGTTGGAGATGGCAGATGCCCTACTCAATGAGTCAAGTTACCAAAGAAAGTAGAGCACATGGTCGACAACGGTATTTTAATTGAAGTGTTTCTACAATCAAATCAGGATTAGGTCTCCGTGGACATCGAGTCATACTGTATTCCACAACACTGAGTGAATATTGCACTTATTTGTGTTGTAACTAGTCTGTGGTGAATACGTTGGCTCGAATACGTTGCATTAATTTCCCAGCACTTGATGCATGTGGTTTTCCACACAATGCATTTTATTGAGAGAGGCAGCCATTAGCTGCGGGAAACGGCCATTAAAAATCTTTTAACCCTCGTACGGTGAATGCACTAAAGGTCTCTCATGAATATTAATCGCTGTGTATGTGAATTATGTTAATCGACTATCTGTTTCCTTTTTTTCTATTCGGTTAAGAGTCCGCATACATCAGTTCTGAATCTTCTAACCTTGCGTGGGACATCATGCGCTCTGTCGTTTAATAAGTATAAAGCTTACGGGATCCGTTTAATATGCATCAAGCGACCCTCTTATTTTCATCATCGCAGAATAAACAAAGACCAGCATAAATGTTGAATGCATGAATTTTGGAATGCTAATATCAGTGTTCATTTCATTTCTGCTTCATGCACACATCCATTACGTGAACGTCCTTGTCACTCATAATAAACTAGCGCTTCTCGTTTCAGATCACCGCACGCCGACAGTGGAAAAATGTATATGATGAACTGGGCGGCAACCCGGGAAGCACCAGCGCTGCCACGTGCACACGAAGACACTACGAGAGGTTTGTTTTCACCGTCCCTTATTAGCCAGCGCTGGAGAGAATCTGCTGATTTCTGTGGAACTGATTTAAATATGTTGAACGATGCGTATTAAACTACTGTTGGTGGCTGAATAAATATTTATACAAAACAATTCATTAAAAAAACTGGCGGGATGTAGCATTTCTGCAGAAATCTGCAGATCTTTCTGTGAAATACTGCTCTTTAGTGTGCTTACTGTACTGTACGCGTGACAGGATGTGCCCATTAAAATGCATGCTCTGACCCTGCTGTTGATTTCATTATTTACATCCCATATTATTAGCAGCCCCACATGAAAGCTGTGTCTGCACAGCTCATAGAAAGCTCAGCAGATTCAAAACAAATGATGTTTTTGTAATATTCAGAGTTTCACGTTGTCCTACTTAACTGTTTTTATTATCTCTGGTTCCCTTGACTAAAGATCCAGAACAGAGTGTGACTTCATTACAATGAAAAATGGAATAAAAGTTAGTAATCAATCTAAAATAAAGGTGTTTTTAAAAATAAAATAATTAAATGAAATGTACTTAATAATAAACAACCAAAAATAAGAAATGTTTAAAAAGATATATATATTTATACACACACACACAGTATTGCACTTTCGGCAGTTTTATAAACCTTGTAATCACATTTCTGGCAATTATAACTTGCATGCACACTTTAAATAACTACCTGGTTTAAGCAAAAATATAATAAATAACACAAGGCATGCATGTATAAATACTGAACTGTTTTATTGACATCTTTCTTCCCTTAAATATTGATTAATAGATTAAATAAGACAGAATTTCAGTAAGTCTGTTTCTTTCAACAAACCTTCAGATGTTTATTTATAGTTTTGTGCTATAACTAGAAATAAATAGGAAGCGATCATCAGTTCTTCTAAGCTCTGTGCTGTCACATGAATTGTGGCAATGAATTGATCTGTCATGCCACATTAAACAGCAAGGTGATTACTGGAAGGCAGTCATGCTACAAGTAATGTTTTGTAAAGTAGTAAATGCAGCATGCTCATTTATATATACATATATATATATATATATATATATATATTCTAATTTCAAATCCTGATACATATATGTACTGGAATTATTACTTATTAAAACTAAATTAAAATGACATTTTTATTACTGTGACAAATTAAATAGATAAATGACTATGTCTGAGAAGTGTTGTATGAAGCTGTTTGTGAAGAACTGTTTGAAATGTTGCAAGTAAGGCAGGCTTTAATATGGGTTTGTGCTTATTCTTAATGGTTTAGAGGCAGGAAGAGACGGTGTTATTGTATTTGCTCTTAAAGCTATTCAATTTGACCTTTAAGGTTTGTGTGACATGTCTCTTTCTTCCGGCTGGCTCATCGAGGGGTTTAGTGAGGCCCGGGCAGGTGGAGTTGGCAGGGATTGTGTTCCTGGCACTGCTCCATCGTCAGACTTAGTGCTGAGTCAATAGCCACCAATAATGTATCTGTTCGATGAATAATAGGCTGCCAAAATCTGATGTTATAACCTTGATCAAACAGACAGGGATGTGCTGATGTGTCCACTTGTGCAGCTGCTACCAAGAGTAATTAATTGAATTAATTTGCCCAGCAAATGAAGCCATTCAGTACATCGTTTGCGAGTGAAAGGACGTTTCGGCCGTGATGACGCACGGCATTATGCCCCGGTTCGTCTTCGGTTTCGTGCCTCGGGACGAGGTACCTTTTGTTCGGCTACAAGCTCTGCTCTTTGGAGCCCAACTCAAGGGGCTTTTCATGGGAGCTCTTTTGCAGGGCCACTGCCAAGTGCAGCCCCGGTCACAGATGGGAATGAAGATGTCTTGAGTTTTTTTATGACCTCACTTGTGCAAAACAAGCCAAACATGCCTTGATCTTGTGTGTGTGTGTGTGTGTGTGTGTGTGTGTGTTTCTTCTTTTTCTTCCTTCATACTCGGGGTAAAACTAAGTTCTTAAAAGATTTCTGTTAAGCACTTCCCCACCGTTTGAAGGGCACCCGACTGAACTGACTTTGTGTGGAATTACTCATCTTAGAAAGTAGTCTGCAGGCAGAAGAAAGCTTGCAAAGTTATGAATGAGGCATGAAGATGAACAGAAGTACATTTTGATCACATAGTGCGTTGCTTTGAGTAAAGCCATGCTCTTTTTAGAAGAACTTCGCGTACAATAATTATTAAAAGTTATTCTAAAACCAAAAATAGTCATTGTTTACTTGTATAACTTGTATGACTTAATTCCTTCCGTGGTAACAGAATGTGCCGGTTGCTCTTTTCCAGTTTAGAGCTGCCATACTCTATAAAATCGCAAATAGAAGTGTAGTAAAATTAGGTGTATATATGTAAAATATTAAATATTTAAAAAAATTGCATTCATTTTTTTAATTTTTTTTTTTTTTTATATTTATATACAGATTTTATTTGTTTTATTTCAGTTTATTAGTAAGTTGCCTTTTTTCCTCAAAAGTGTTTCATGTTATATTTATATTCTATTTTATTTTAGCTTTTTTCAAACAAATACTATTTTATGCAATACATTTTTAGTTATTGATAATAATAATAATAAAAACCCTGATATAAACCACCTTTTGCCATGATCATTGTCAGTTTATTTATTTTATTATATCTATTTATATAACTTTCATTATATGGAAAAGAGCAGCCGGGATATTTTTCAAAAATTCTTCTTTTTTGTTCCACAGAAGAAATACATTGTAAAGTTGCAACCGCATGAGGTTGCATAAAATCAATATGATAATTTGTTTCTGGGTGTTTTCCAACTACTGCTTATAATATTTGCTGTATTATCTGATCAGGTTTTGGCTACTTTGTATGTTGTGGGGGAGGAAAACATGTAGATTACAAATTAGGTCATAAAATATGACATCAATAACCTTGAGAGAGACTACGGCATTCCAGCCCGTCCTCAGCCCCTCCTCTCCCCTGCTTTTTAATTATATAGGTCAGTGACACTGATCAATCTGGCCCTGGTTATTTATTTAATCCTCCTCTTCCCAGAGAGAGATCTTTATTCCTAAAACGTTCTGCTTGTGAATAGTTCTGCAAGAACAGCATTCCAAAACCTTGTCGAGTAACTTTAGTCATCATGCTACAGATATCCATTTTGTTACTGTGTGAATTTCTACTTTTCCTTTAACAAAAAAAAAAAAAAGTGCCCTACAGACAGTTTCTCTCTGCACTCGCCGCTGCAGAACTAACCAATTCAGCATGCATGCAGATTTGCATAATGTTTGAATAATATTTGCAGTGCATTTACAAATATCATCTTGCAATATAAAAAAAAAACAACTACTGATAGGTGCATTCATTGGCTTGGAATGCAATAGCAACTTAACGGTTACTGAATGCCAGTTTTGATATTATTATTTGCCTTATTACTAGTATACATTTTTTCATAGTACTGCAAATACAATTTTTGCATAGTGAGTATGCGTGTTAGTATGCTATTCCAAACATAGCCGTTGCATTGTGGGATTTCTAGCACAATGCAAGAAGCTTGCAGTACTTGATTATTGATTTCTGTGTCCCCCGCTAGAATTAATGTTTGCTCTAAATTCAAACAAGTCACGCTTCACAGAACTCATCCTTGAACCTCCAGCCAGTATGACAGATTTTAATGCATGCCCTTTAAGTGGAGTTTAATGATCTGGCTTTGAAAGAAGGCTTTTTCCCAGAGAGCATTGCATCAGCTGTTTTTGTCCCCCGAGAGATCGGAGCTTCATTTGAGACTGCAGCTGTAGTAAACAATAGCAACATGCATGGATTATCCCTCGAGTCATTAGCAAGAGCACTGCATAATCCAGCAATATCACTGCTGCGCGTTCTTTTGAATGTCAGACGATAAAGATTTGGGTTCTCAGAAATGCCAATCACCTATTCACATCTATTTTTGATTAGCCTTTTATCTGTATTTACACCATTTGGCTGTATTTACCTTGTGGAAAAGAGCTGTGGTGTGCCATTGTGGTTGTGAAAGCTGACAAAACCTAATTAAATCCCTGATTGATCTAATTAGGTTACCATCACAATTTGCAATGTCGATTTAAAGGGTTATTTGCCCATCGCGTTCCTGCTTTAAGGAGACAAATGCTGCATTTTCAACCAGCGCGTTGTCAGCATAAAATGTGTCTCAATGAAGATAATGTTAGGTAATATAAAAAAAATGATGTATCACTCTTTCTATTGATTGCATACCAGAGGGCTGATTCGCTGACGGCTGCTTTTGTACTCTTGTGTATACGATAATGTGGCTGTGAATCTAAATAGCTGTCTTGGAAAAGTATTCATGTACACAAATACTATTTATCTTACCCAAAAATGAGAATTAGCCTGTGATTGACTCATCCTCGAGGCATCCTAGGTGTATATGACTGTCTTCTTTCAGATGAATCCAATCAGAGTTACATAAAAATTTGTTTTGGCTCTTTCAAGCTTTATAATGGCAGTGGGTGGGTGTTTCTGTTCAACAATGCAAAAGACGTTAAATAAAGTAAATCCATCCATAGTAAAATGTACCTTATATTGCTCCAGGGGGTAAATAAAGACCTCCTTTGGTGAATTGATGCATTTTTATAAGAAAAAAATCCATATTAAATATTTATTATCCATATTTTGTTGCTAACTGTTGTAGGAGGAACCCATAAAACTTTGTCTTCGGAACACAATTTGAAGGAGTCGTATGTAGGAAGCGGTTGAAATAGGTATTGCAGTCCAAATCCAAAACGTTTTTTCAGGGATGCCAGATTGATGAAATTAATTTTTTTTGTGTTCAGTGTCATTGGTTAACCTGTAATATCAGAATAGTTTTTAACAGTTGCAAAATTAACAAAAAACAAGCATTTAATGTTTCGTTTTGGGGAGCAGGACTGTGGACCAATAAGATTTAACGGTGGGTGGAGCTTCTGAGTAGAAATATATATATATATATACACCAAGTGAGAGACATTAGCAACAAAGTTAGGGACTGCAAGAAGGTCCTCATTTAGAAGGCTCTAAAATATGTCACTGACTTATTTGAGACATTTCTGAAGGTTAGTCTTTGCTCATCCAGTACTTCCCCACGCTCCGTTTCCCAGAGTATTTATAATGTGGAGTTTAGAAGGCTTTGTTTTAGAACGAGCAGCATGTTGATGTAGTTTCTTTTTCCACGTACAGCTTATTTATGCTTTATCACTTCACATTGTGCTGAGAGAATAAGTGCTGTGTTTATGTTGGGCTAAAGATTGAGCAGCGTTGGAGCTCAGGCCTCTAATTTAAAGTCTGTAAATCACTACCCAGGAATGTGGCTTTCATTTCAGCCGCATCACAGAACGAATTCCAACAATAAAATATTTCGCAGGGAGGATGTGTCTGTACAAACGACGTACACTACAAAAACACGGCTCTCATCGCGCATTATTTAGAGCATTTAATAATTAAAGCTGGCTTTTGAACGTTAATGGGTTTTAGCCTGAAGGGAGCTAGTGAGGTAATTTGAGGTCTAAAGGCCAGGGATGACAAAAGGCCTGTTTTTGCCTTCCTTCCCCTCTCTGTTTAACTGTGTGAATTTGGATTAGTTCAAGGGTCGACTTCTCCACAAAACCTTTCAGGCGTCCTGCAAAGCTTAGGGAACAATGTCTGTTTTTTTCTCTCTCCCACACACACACACACACACACGCACAGCCTCTCCCGGTCCGTCTCTATGATTAATTCACTGTTTGCCCCTGCGGAGAAAAGCCGAAAAAGTACTTTAAATTATTTCCCTTTTTTAAAGGGATAGGTTTGATCCCAGCTTGTACAGATGTGATTACGAACGTGCTGTTTTGAGGTCAGTTTTCTCGACCTTAACCTCTATTGTGACCAATAACAGGCCTCTGGTTGTTTGTTTAACGTTCATTTGGCATTGAAACCTGCTGATCTGCCATCTAGCCGTGTGTGTCATTTACTGCGGCTGTGGTCAGAATTTACAGTTGGTGGCATTTCGGCAAGCACTCATTAGGGCCACTTCTGTGGAAGTAAACTCAAGACTCCATCAGACGGCTTGTTTAATAAGCAGTAATGTCGGAGCCCGGGCACGTCTCCCCAACACCAAAGCGGTGGAATGAGATGAATGAGAAAATGAAATTGTTGATGTCAACAACCATTTGTCTTAGTTATTTCGGTATGTGGCCTGAGGGGTGCCGAGCGAGATGAGAGCGGCTCTCTGTGAGCGAGAGCACTCAAAGACAAACATGCTAAAAATAGACTTGAAACAGTTGAGGTTGTGATTCTTAGTGTAATGTTTTACTTCCTGTTTTGTGGGCCTCTCACAGCTGGGTATTATGCCATCTTGTGACCAAGAAGCGGAAGTGCAGCTTGAACAGTGAACAGAAGACGACTGTTTTGAAATAAATCTATGGAGAAAAATAGACTGTAAATCACAAAAAGGACTGTTAAGATATTTTTGAGATTTTTACTTGTTTTGTTTTGTTTTGTTTTACTACAAATTATTTAAATGTAATATTTTTATTTAAATTTTTATAAATTTATTTTAAATAGGGGTGGGCATAGGTTATTATTTTGAGATTAATTTCTAGATTAATCTACAGTAATGTCTCAGAAAGGTTGTGATGAAAATGTCACAATGCATAAATAAATAAACAAATAAATAAATACATTTCTTTGTACAAAGCTCAATAAAAAATATGACCCAGACATTTTTTGGCAGGTTTCATGCGATACTGCACGTGTCATATTTATTTTTGTGCTGTGAGTATTTATGCACTGGACTTTGCTGGAATCAAATCCCATTAATAATAAATATAATACATATAAAAATGAATGTAATACTTGTTTAAAACCTGAAGCCATCCACGTCTATCAAGTTACAGTTTACAAAACTGAATACATTGTTATATTTATACTCGCACTATATTTCTGATACATTCGTACTTGTATATTTGTCCGTTGCTGTGGCAACACTGAATGTCCAAAAGTTGTTCTTCAAATGCAAGTCTATTGCATTATGTAATGCTTATGTAAATCAACAGGGCTATTTGTGCATGAGCTATTTCAGAGGGTAGAGGAAACCTGAGTATTGATTGCAGGATGTTGTTCTAATAGCGGCACCCGCGCTCACAGGAGTGCCGTGTTAAATATTAGTCATTTGCTCTACGAGTTAGAAATAAAGGGGGGAAAAATCTCCCAGGCCGAATGACTCACTCTACAGAGAACATCTTTATTTATACTGGTGATAAATGTGGAAGAAATTAAATTCGACTTTCGGTTCCTCATAGTAACTCTGTAAGATCTCTTTAATATCTTATTTGTTTCTTTTAGACTGCAATTTGAGACCAAAGTCTCCAATTGTTCTGTGATTGGCCATTCACCAAAGACCACAATCAAAAATCTGAACATTTAATGTGAACTCTCCCAATTTTCCTAATTTTTTGTTATTACTGTTCGATCAAAGTCAATATTAAATGTGTGTTCTGAGTTTGTCACAGCACAGAAAAATGTATTATTAACCACCTAGTCAAATTCAAATGTTTAAAAAAAAAAAAAAAATTAGTGAATTAAATCAAATAAACTATCAAAATCTTTAAAAAAATAAGCTGTTCTCACAGCAATCAGTCTGTGCACAGCTCTTTATTGTTTTGCGAGAGGGGCAGTGGCTCCATTGTGTCACCAAGCTATCGATGTAGACCCGCCCAATAAATCCTGCTCACGAAAATGTGTCATCTTAACTTAATTCTACAATCTTTGCACCCTTTTATCGTGACTTGTGTGTCATGGTACTCTTACACTGTGCACCACCTCACTAATACAGTGCTGTACCAGGTGAGCTACAGAGCAAGTTTACTACATTAGAAGAACCACACGTATAGTGCTGGTTACATGATACATTAAAGTAAAACCATTTTTGAGGTCATAAAATAGTACTGTGCAAGGAAACATGCAAAAATAAGTAGTTATTAATTAATAATCTGCCCTGTAATCAGAATTTGCGTCAAAAAGTAAAAGTTGTTGGTGTTTTACTGCTATTCGTGTTTAATTGTATTTTTACAATGTAGGAAGAGACTATGTTGAGACCATTATATTCTTGTTTATTGTACAGATCTATACTCTTACTGTATGTCGACAATTAATTTATGTCTTTTTATTTCTCCTAGATATTTAAATGCAACACAACCGCAAACTACATGAAGTCTCAAGAGCAATTTCCACTCTAGTCTGTTTCAATTCTCACCGCAGCTCCAGCCATTATATTGAGAGCAATTCGGCTGGTGGTTGTAATGAGGTCTGTTGTACAAATTTAGAAAGGTGTTTTTTTAATACCATCCGTCTGTGCGACTGCGTACAGCCTCCATACCGTTCAGTGTCTAATATTGACCTGAAGTTTACTGTGATCAGGCGCAAGCTGGCAGGGTTTTCGGTTCCGCCCCTGGTCATGTGGTTGCGGTTAAGAGCTGCAGCAAATGAAGTTGTAAGGCTGGCAAGAGCGAGGCCCTCACGGTTCCCCTATTACATGCAGAAATGCCAGTTCTCCATGCAGGAAAGCCTCACTGACCTCAGCACAGCTTCTTCCTCCATAATCCCACCAGCCACCGCTGCACAGGAAATTGCAAAACACAAACTGTAGATTACCTTGTCCTACAGCACCCTGCTAGGAAATAATACACCGTTCGTCGTTTACATCGACTTCCAGTTACATAACCACGGTCACATCTGCATTTACTCTTTGCCCCACTTGATTTTTATAAGCACCGCTTTCCAATGGCCCACGTCTCTTATGTGGAACACATCCCCGGGCAAGGGTGGCAGGAAAAACAGCACCTCAGCGGAGCATAAATGCTGGTCTTTGTATAATTGTTGCGTTCTTTAAGTATGATTAATTTTAACTGTCCGATGTTCTCCGAGTTGCTTATTATGGAAATTAGTGTTATATAAGAATGGACGGGGGGGGGTAGATGCTGCAACACAATCTTATTACCCACTCAGCAGTCTTCCCAACGGAGAGGAGTGAGCGCAGACAAAAGCGTACGGCCGCACCGTCGTGGTTTTCAGCAGCTCGCTATCTCTGTGATGATGCCCTTATCTGCCCACATTATACAGGAAGCTTTATTCTCCTCATGATTCGTAAAGTAATTATGCATCTGAATTAATGACAAGGAGGCAGCTTGCACAGCAAAGTCACTTTGTGACTGAATATTTTGGACAAATTAAGGTGTTCGTATTAATTGCAGCACTTTAAGTGGCTATATAATAAAAGCACAAAATGCTGTTTTTCGATGGCTTGGTGGTCTAGAAGATTCTCAAGGTGACACAAAACCCAGGCCTGGATTAATAAAATAAATTATTCATTTGTTCAGGCAGTTTTTAAGTTGAACTTTATAGTGATATCTGGGGTAAGTGCTTGTACTCAAGGACAAAAATGTTCTGCAAAAATGAAGAAGTATCTGCAACCAACAAACAGCATATCACAGCTATAAATCGAAGTTGTAAATAAACCAGATATTATTGCAGAAAATGCTATCTTTCAGTCTTTCTACTAAAAATCAGTAATTTAGCTTTTAAAGTGTTACTTGCTGTTTCCTTGTAATTGTGAAATATACTAGCTAGTTTATTATTTAGAATATGATTCCAATTCTCCATTTTATCTAAACCCATAAATCAAATTTTATTTAATATCTTTCTTTATGCTTATTTAACAGATAAAATTACTCAACATATTCCTGAGTAAAAAGCCAGATGGAGAAAATATGTGGCTGCAGTACATTAAATGTAATTTTCGAATACGCGCAGATGATATGAACCGTATATTAATATTGCAGCCCTCATCTGCTTTCTTTGACGGGGCCATAAAAGGAAGCCAGAAAAGTGGGCCTCGGTTAAGAGTCCTGGGTTTTAAATGGCATATGAATGCGAGTATATGCACAACTTAATCTGCAGGTGGTGATGAGTAAATGCCCAGCCTTCGTATAAATAAGCAGCCGCTTCCTGCTCCATCACAGAAGCGGGCGGCTGAGACAGAGGCTTTGAGAACACCTGAGCCCAGCCAGAGTCTGCAAAACATGTTGATCTGGCCTAAAAATGAACCGTTGCAGTCAGTGCGCTGGATAGAGGAACTAAAATAACTTCAGCAGAGCTTATGAATACAGACAGCTCTCGAACTGTGGCCTGAATCATTTCCGTGACTTTGCAGCTGCTCAGATGCAAGTTTTTCGTGAAGGTTAAAAATGATATATCTGTTTGCTGATTTAAAAAAATGTTCCAAATGCCTTATTGAGCCTGATATTAAGTATTCGTTGAGTTGAAATGTAATTGCATAGTCATTTTTATAAGGGAAAAAGAAAAACCACTGTTCGAAGAGGAGTCCCGTGGCTTCAGATGTGGTCTGTTTTCAGTGAAGCTTTGGACAGTTGTAATGGACTGACAAGTGAAGTCTGATGGGGAGAAATACTCAGCATGACACTTGTACATTACTGGCAGCGGTTCTGTTCGGTTAAACTCGGGTTCACGGATGTATTCAGTCTTTGTCGAGATGTTTGGAATGGGGACAGGAAGGGGGATGAGCCTCGTTTCCAGCCACACGAGGGGAAATAGTCCTGTAATGGATCGCTCTTGTGGCACTTCTTTGTACTCCCACAGCGAGTACACGTTCAGACCATCAAGGAGGTTTTTGGTTCATTTCCCAGCGAAATGTATCCCACCACACCATTTGTGACAAAATGGTGCATTTGCCTTTTTTCCATTTGTTTATTTTTATTTTGAAGGGCGGCCCTGTCAGTGGTCTTGCTCTTTTCTTGGAAAACCAACTTCCTGTCCTTGATGTGCTTTCAGGTTTGCAGTTTTTTGCGATTGCATGTGATATTACTACTATATGTAATATAGGCATTGTGTATTTTCCTACACCGTCAAATGAGATTATTTTATGCTTCACCACACCTGAAGTTATAAGTGACAATGCAAGACAAATATGTCAGAACCAGCAAAAAGCAGCAATTAAAAAAAAAAAAAATATATATATATATAAATATGCAATATTGAAAATAAAAATAGATAAATTGTTTAATGAAATCAAATTGCAAGTAGACCCATATAAAATATCGTGTCCTTTAATAGTGTTTACATAAAAGATATCAAAACATGACTTTCGGAAAATGTTAGATACTTTTTCAGAAATATTTTTAAATAATGTAATGAAATCAATTGTTAAAACAAATAAAATTAAAACTATATTTGTGTTTTTTTTTTTTTTTATAAAAAAAATAGATTTGAGATATTTTTTTTTTCACTTTTTCAGGTGATAGTTAAAATGACAGATGACTTTTATACAGCAGTTATGTGATATGATGATAAAAAGCATGAATTGCAGAACACTTACATATTTATTTGTTTTCTTTGCTTTAAAAAGAACTGATTGTGCATTCACAACGGAAAAAAGACTTGATCGCATATTGACCTTGCCCTATCAAAGCCAACATGTTGGTATCGATCCAGCCATAATGCCCTAAAGATTTACAAGAAAACCTTGAATAGATAAAGATTGCTAAAGGAGCAATGTGTGTCTACATGTATGTCTGTATCCCTACCAATGCTGAAACTAAATCTTCGTGTTTGCTTAGCTCTATCTCTCTCTCATAAAAGGAAATTTAATTGCATATTTCCTGTTCCTGGCATCGTGCCCTTTACCGGCTGTATGAAATGGAGTTATATTGCTGTCTATCTGCCAGATGCTGAGCTCAATGAAAATAACCAAAATTTAAATCTCACAGACGCCCTCAACCTCTTAAAAACATTTCCCTCTGAGGAAACACTCCACAGCCTAACTTGCAAGGAAAGAGTTTCTGTTTTTTGTTTTTTTCTCCTCTGTGAACTGAGATGGGAAGGGAACGGTGACTTGTTATTCCCATAAATGGTCATGTGTGGAGAATGAGTGGAGATATTGGTCATGATTTATACCCTGACTTCTCACCTTGTGACGGGGGGGCTATTTCCATTCTTATCTCAAATCTCACTCGAATAAAAAAAAGTACTCAGACATAAATACAGGCAAATTAAAACAGTCGCATCTGATAGTAATTTTCCCTCCAGCTATTCGGCAGAGAATATTAGGTATATTCAGCATCGCTTTTTGCACACGGTTCAAAACTGGGCCGTCACAAGACCTGCTTAAATCTCACTTAAAGGACTCTTACAGGGGTTTGGAAAAAAAACTCCTTTCGTTCCAGACGAGGGAGATTTCTGAGGATTAGCTGTGAACAAGATAAGTCATTGTGTGCATTATTATACCGCCATTATGTAAACATGAAGTGAAACATTACAGTGGGAATCAGGTATTTGGCAGCCGCCTGCTATTTTGATTTGACTGCACGGACCGAGCCGTTTTCCACTTTTAGCAGCTGTAACATGTTTAAACTCTTTTGGTAATGGGATCTGAAGATGAATGTTCCCTCTGGGCTCCTGCTTAGCTTTGCCGCTGGCCGGCCGCCAAACCTCAGCCGGCATAGTTTTCCCGCACAGCCCCTGTCTGAGCGTGCTCGGTGCGTCCCGCCTCTGAGAGCCCCGAACATCCCGGTCTTGAGTAAACACACGGCTACAAACTAAACAGATGAATGCCTCTTGAGATATTAACACATCTTATTGAACAAGAATGGAAAGGGAATGAAAAGAGGCAAATAATTGTAATATTTTGCAATATTTATGTTTGGCTTTGCATGCTGCTTCTTTTTTGCATTCATGTGTCGTGATGCGCGAGATGTGAAATGTATCTGGATTAGGACCGTGTACTATAGAGGAGATATTTATAATTCTGCATGCCTCTAACAGTTCCCAGCCAGACTCTTTAATCACATCGGACACATTATAAAAACTTCAAACTACAAGAGTAGAAAGGGAGATCCTCCATCCACAATAACATTCTGTAGTAAATCATAATTTCATATCTATTGTCATCTAGGCTTTGATTTATGCCCCAGATGTTCACTGTTTACAAACATAAACAGGGTTTTTCAAAAACTATTTACATGACTATTATTTATTTTTTTATTTATTTCATATTTTGATGTATATTCGACTGTAACCAGAAAAAAAAAAATTAGGTAATTTTTTTCTTACATGAATTTAGAACGTTTAATTTTTAAATATAGCATTATGCCCGAAAATGATTATTTATTTTATTTTTATAAACCATGTCAATCAAAACAAATAGTGATGTAAACAAACAATTAATTGTTGTGTAAAAATATTTTTTTATTTTTCAAAAATCACCACCATTCTTGACACAAGTAATATTATGCAAAATTGGCTAAATTAATATTTATATTTGAATTCTAGCGATTAAATATAAGCCTAAGTAAACAATACATTTTAATCATTTTATTAAACAGGCATTAATGTATAATAACGATAATATGTCATTTCTATCACATGGTGAGTGGTGCTTTAAAAACTAATTTATGTTTTAAAAAAAATAATTTTTTCTCAAAATTGTATTTTAAGAGAGTTTATTTCCTACAAGCCTGTAAGGTTGAAAGCATCTATATGAAAAAAACAGTCATCTGTTGTGAACAAAACCACATTAACGTTTAATCTGTTCACAGGAAGGAGATGTTTCTTTTGGTTTCATGAGTCAATTTCAGTTTGTCTACGATAACAGATAAAGCCTTCAGGAAACAATGATATCAGTTATTATTATTAACAGCTGAGGAAGAAGACAGGAATGTTTAAAGTAACAGAAGTGCAAACAGATGATGAATCAGTGTGATTCCACTAACCTGTATCACTTCCCCCTTTTCCTCAGGCTCATCCTACCGTATGAGAGATTTACTAAAGGAGAGGAAGATAAACCACTTCCACCCGTCAAACCCCGAAAACAAGAGGGAAGTGCTCCGGAGGGCATTGTAAAAGCAAAGATGACGGCCATTAAGCGGCCAAAGGATGAACAAAAACCTCGGAGTGAAAAGGACACCTCGGCTAAAGTCCCAGAGCCGGTCAGTCTTTAATTGTGTCCCTTGTTTAGAAGCAACACACACATTTACAGAATTTAAAGTTTTAAGTACATTAAAGAAATAGTTCACCCAGAAATGAAAATTCTGTCATCATTTACTCCCCCTTGAGTTATTCCAAATCTGTATGAATTTCTTTTTTCTGCCGAACACAAAGGAAGATATTTTGAAGAAACTTCTATGGAAGTCAATGGTGACCCAAAAGAGCCTAGAAACAAACTTTCTTCAAAATATTTTCCTTTATTTTTGATAGAACACAGAAATTCATACAGATTTGGAACTACTCAAGGGGGAGTAAATGATGACAGAATTTTCATTTTTGGGTGAACTATTCCTTTAATAGCAGAATTGTTTGTCATAACACCTTAAATGGGGTTAAAACATTTGAGTAACTAGCACCAAAATTAGCCTTTGGTACAGTCCTCCATCACAAAATTAGTACAAAATGTAATATATTATTGTTATGGTAAAGCATCATTACTCCAGTGTCACATGATCCTGATTGATGCGCTGTAATAAAAGTCTTTGCTGCTTATTTCATTTTTGCTTAATAGTTTTTCAAAAAAGTAAATGAAAATTATTTACAAAATATTAAGCAGCTAATAATACATTTTCAGCATTAATAATAAGGACTTTTGGCATATTAGGATGATTTTTTAAGGATCGTGTGACACTGAACATTGGAATAATGATGCTTAATATATTCAGCTTTGCAATAAAAAATAATTTATTAAATATATAAAATATTTTCAAATTCATATTAAAACAGAAAACAGTTCTTTTAAATTGTTATAATATTTTCCAATAATAATATTGTTTTTTTGATCATTGATCAAATAAGTGCAGTCTTGAGGAACAGAAGAACTTCTTTCAAAAACATTACAAAATAATTCTTCCACACTTTTCACAAGTAGTGTATATTCCTGTCCAGTGTGCATGGTTTACAGGTCTGTCAAAGACTTGAGTGCAGAAAATGCAGAATAATAATACAGATACAATACGTGCCTGGTCCTTAAAAAGTTGGCTGGAAGAACAACCATGACAGACCACTTCAGACAGGGTGCCTTTCCTCCCCTCAACAAATAAGCTGTCACAGACGTGTGAGAACAGCGCTGTCAGGAGCAGCTGGTTTTAACATAATTATTTGAGCTGATTTGGAAGCCCTGACTGCTGCAGTACAGCATAGAAACCAAGTGCTATTTGTCTGCCTGACTGACTGCAGGCGATTTATAAGCTTTGCCCGATTCTGTTACTTTCTGTGAATCTGTGGACTGCAGAGCACAAGGTTTCCCCCAGTTCCATTTTCCCTCTGAGTTTTGTTCACAAATCAATTTGAAAGACATGCATTGATGGGGGAAATCATGACAATACTCTCTTTTTTTGTTGTTAATTGACAAGACGTTTTGTTCACAGAGCAGCTGCAATGGAAACGTTCTCTTAGAAACCAATATGCAATAGGCCAATGCTTGCTGTAGTTTTGTTCTTATAGAAACCGTGTGCTTATTTTCATCCCTAAAAAGCCAATGAATCCATGGTGATTTGCAAATGTCTCTCCAGTTAAGCGTAAATATGAAAAAAGGAGAGCACGGCCATGGAAGGGAATGAAAATCGAGTTATTATTTTCACATGAATAAGCAAATGATTACAGAGAAGATGAAAGGGCTGTTTGAAAATTTCTCCCGAATTGTCAAATTTAGACACATTTCAAAGCCGTTACGCGGGCCGTATTCATTTCCACCACAAATGAAATGAGTAATAGGTTATGGTGTGGAAACAAAAAGCCCTGTTGTAGGTTCTTTTCCAGCTGCATGCCTAGCTCATCTGTCTGGTATGTTGTGTAATTTGAAAGGCCTCTCCAGATAATTGATTGTACATTGTACAAGGCAGAAAATGAAAATGGAATTCTCTGTTTGAAGCAGAGCCGCTATGGCAAGACCGGAGCGCCGAAAAAAAGGGGGAAAAAACACTTAAAGTAGAGTTATAGATCACTGAGAGGAAATCTGGAGAGAGAGATGCTGGGAGTTGTCTTGGGGGCCGGCATGTCATTGGAGTATAATCAGGGCATGTACAAATATAGGCGCGCTGCTCTGCTAAGAATCAGAGCATTGTAAGCGCTGTTAAATCAGCCCTTCCTCAGGCACCAAATACAATCAACGCTATTGAATGACGTGCGCCGTCATGCCGCGTTACAGCTGGCTAATTTTGCCTGCTTGTCACTGGCTGCTTGAGGCCCTGAGACATTCCTGTCAGCTTGTTCAAGTGTCCAACGGGCGATAGAGAGAACAACCCCACAGGTCAAAGGTCTCCATTCACACCATGCTTTTAGAGGTGTCTTCTCAAATGGCAGCTTGGAAAGAGACTCGTTCAACACCAATTTGGCTGCCCCTCCTAAAATGTATGCTGTAGAACATGTTTACATTTAGAGCAGCTTTCAAATGTATGTATATGAAATTGTATATTAATATAATTCTTAATATAATTATGAAAAATACAGGCTTATCATAGTCTAAAAACTAGTTTTTACTTCAAATAAACATTAACAATTTAAATTGTAACTTATTTTATTTCGTTTAGTTTTAATTGATGTACTGAAAATGATTAAAACTGAAAAATTAAAAGCAATGCATAAAAATGGAAAAAAGAAAAAATCTAGAATTAAAATGGAACATAGAAAAATTAAAAAAACTGATTTAAAATGAAAATAAACAAGTAAAGCAAGTATACTAGGTATAGCCTTCAATTACATATTGTAGAAAAATGATCATGATGACATCAATATTTAATTGCTTTGCTTATTCAAGTAACTGAAATAATATGTGAGCCTGGACCAAAAAATGTCATAAGGGTTCATTTTTCTACATTAAAATGTATACACCACCTGAAAGCTGAATAAATAAGCACTGAAATATGGTCTGTTAGGACAGGACAGTATTTGGCCGAGATGCATCTATTTGAAAATCTGGATTCTCAGGATGCAAAAAAATTGCCTTTTAATTCTGTCCAAATTAAGTTCTCAGCAATGCATGTTACTAATAAAAATGTATGTTTTGAAAAATTTACAGTAGAAAATGTACTAAATATTTTCATTGAACATGATCTTTACTTAACATTCTTATGATTTTAGGCATAAAAAAAATCTACAATTTTGCCCCATTGCATAAAATGTATTTTTTGGCTGTTGTTACAAATATGCCCTAGTGACTTAAGAGTGGTTCTGTGATCCATTGTCACATATTGGTAATGGTACTCAATGGTTGCACAGTAATATAAGAAACAAATAACGACATTACCCTGTCAGATTTGACATAAAACACAGCAACAGGTCTATTAGGTTTCATTTACACATGCAATACCTAATTCATAGATCCTGTATTGGACACACATCTGTTTTTTGGTTATTCGATTGTATTTTTTGGGGGGGTCTTGTCTTTTTACATTTGCTTGAAACAGCCAACTATGTTTACATTAAGACCTAGCCAAGCATTAAGGACAAGAAGAGCATTTGACTATTCATGTGTGCAGCTTCTCTTATTCATAGAATGTTTTACCATCAGCTTGATAGTACACATAAAATGCCCACGGTATAAATTACAATCAAACAGTGCTCAAAGGTTGTCAGATAGTAGATGAAGGCAATCATGCTGCTTTCAAGCCTACAAAAACAAGTTGGGACAAGCTATTTGTCTCCACGCCGTGCAATGTGATGTATGAACATGCGATTATTCACGTGTAGTTGCACATTCATCTGGGTTGAGTGAGGAAATGGAGTGAAAGAGATGAGCCAGCCTTTTATTTGACACCAGCTGATGTCAAACATCTGTGCATCTCTTCCTACAACACTGATAATGAATGGATGGGCGGCGCACGCCTCTCCTCTGCACCGCTGTCACCACTCTGAAGTTCCGGGAAGCATCTGCTCATTAGAGACATGTGAAGTTTGTCCAAAGTGCAAAACTTGCATCATGCTCTGGATCACGAGGATGGCAGCAGGTGTCGGCTGTCTCTTTTATGCAATCATGCTGACTCTGTTTTCTACTCTCATTTAAGCAGACTGCATTTAGAGGATTTTGGCATAGATTTTTTTTCAGCTATGAAATGATGCAAAGCTTACACAACCTCATCTTTCATCTCATTTGTGTTAAAGAGAAGAGATATTTGCATTGGGAAAGCATTGAGGTATCAGCTTTAAGCCTGCAGCTCAGCTCCTGGTGTGCGAATACGCAAGGTCATCTGTTGATGCACACTTATGCGCGTCTTGAAAAAGACTTTGATGTTGGCCATTAGCATGTAGATGCTGTTCTCGCAGCATTCTTTGGCGGGTTTGTGTGTATGGTTTCTGCCACACTCAAACTCTTCAAATCAGATCAGAACTTTTAGAACCAACATAAGTACCACCTAGTCACAATGTTCCCAGCATTGGACAGACTGACATTTCTGCAATAATCTGTGGTTTTATTGAGTTTATCTTACCTGTTTGAGACAAAAGTCCTCAATTTCTGTGTTTCACAGAAACCCTAGTTTCACCTGGTTGTCTGTTTCTGCATATTTTGCGAATTTTTTCTGTAATCTGAATTTATTTTCTGACGTAACATCAGCAATGGCCCCACAACAGCTAAACGTCATCTGCCACATCCTGCTACAGTAGCCATGGCCCAAACTTTCACTAGGTTTAGCTGGATTTCAGTGAAACAGTCCCTGGGATACTCAGTGTTTTACAAGGACCTCAACTTTTACAAACTCATAAAATGTTTGCTAAAACGTATATGGATTTTACAAGTGGCCAATTCATATGAATTTGTACCTACTGTACACCTAACCTACCCATCACTGGGGTTTAAACTAATCAAACAAGTCGTACAAATTTGTACGAATAAGCCACCTCATTAAATACATAAGAATTGGTCGCCTGTGTTGAATGTTTACATTTTTGGGGGAAGATAAACCCATAAATGGCATACTCAAATTTTCCAATCCAAGATACTAATCCAATTCCAATTCAAACACATGAATAATAAATATATTTAAAAATGTGATCTCAAAATCTCCCCCATCTGTTTAAAAGCAGTTAGAAATCTCTCTGTATGACTTGTTAAAATATCACTACAATGTTCGGAAGTGAATACTGAATGCAAAAGCAGACTACTCTTAAAGCATTCATGAAATCAAAGACCTTGAAACTTACTTTGAGGTAAAAACAGAATAATATCATGCCTTTTTGTCAGTCATCTCAGTTTTCACCCTTCTCTTTTTACCTATTTGCATTCTGGACTGCAGAAATGTAGGCTAGGAATTAAAGCTATATATTGACACTAAGCTTGATATTAAAGAGAAAGAAAATAAATATCAGTATTGAAAGTTGCCGTGAGCATCTTTAAGTACTTAAGTACTATAGTGCGTCTCATTCTCATGTACTGCACCAAATTTGTCAGGTCTTGCAGTGAGATGTTTCCCTGCTCTTGCTAGTTCTCAAACACATCATATGGATATATTGTAACATGTGATTTGCCACTGCAAGGACAATCAGCTGTCCTTCCTATCTCCCTGTAGCACTGTCTTCGGGATTTTACATTGTGGGCACTGTGGTTGTTTGTCCTGACAATGTTTGCAGTCCTCATGCATCCCTGCAGCAGGACTATGGCATGTTCATGCAGGTGATTAGGAACCCAGGGCATCTTTCTTCTGGTGTTTTTCAGAATCACTGGAAAGTCTATTTAATGTCCTAAGTTACTGTAAATGTGACCTTAATTGCTTGTAAACTTAAGAACTGTTCCACAGGTGCATGTGCAATAATTGTGATTCATTACAATACATTTAAAAGAGTGTCAAACCCTTGACATACCAAATTCTTGAAATACCAATACAATGAATTCCACATCTTTTACCCAAAAATGATTACTAATTACTCACCTCATGTTGTTCCAAACCTGTAAGACCTTATTTCATCTTCATTGTACTTCTCAATTAAGTATGTTTCTTTGTGTCCATAGGGGATGGAGGATACAGAAGATGTGAAGCTGTTGGAGAAGCAGGATGACCAGCAGTACCAGGCTCTAACCCAGTTGGAGAGAGATGCAAAGAGTCCTCTTTCTGAAGATGAAGGTGTACAACTAATCATCAAGGAAGAAAAAGAACCTGTGCTCCATAACACATATGAGCATGCAAATGGGACTGTGTTACCCTCACTTCCACAAGATTGTGCACCACTCAATTCAGAGGACTGTGATGTGTTTCCAATTGCTACCATGCCGCTGCACCAAGGTCATCCTCTCCCCAACTCTCACACACCGGAGCAATGGCAGCATGGCATACTGGAATACAAGGTGCCTCCGGGTGCCCTTGCAAATGATGAACAGTCTAGGCCACAAGAGGGCCAAAACCAGGTTGGAATGGTGCTGCCCACTCTAAAGCAGGAACCCCTTACATCTCCAGACATCCCACTCGACAGGGCTGAGCCCCCTAAAAAAGATGATGCATGCTTCAGTTTTAATCCCCTCCTCTACCCTAGGGGTAATCCTGGCATCATGTCCCCATTAGCTAAGAAGAAGATGCTGTCTCAAGTTAGTGGAACAGGGCTGCGTAATAATTATCCATACGGACCGCCACCTCCATTAGTCAGTAGGAGGTTGTCGGGCAGTGGTACAGAAGGGTCATCTTCTGGACAACAGAGCTCTCAGGCTCCTTCCGCTGCAGAGACCAACATGGTGATCAAACGCCCATCAGTTATCCAGCATGCTCAAAGTTTCAAGTCCAGAGGTAGTGAGGACAGGAGGTCCTCAAAAGAGGGCTCTCAGAAAGAGGGGTGTAATGAGGGGGAACCGATACCCCAGCCGCAATCTACCCCAATAAGAGAGCCTTATCTTATAAGGGCTGACCCCCATTCCAGCATGGAGAACTCTGCTGAGATGCCTCGTCCTGGCCATGCTCCCACCTTCCTGAGTGACTTTTATTCCTCACCTCACCTTCACAATCTTAGCCGACAAACCGAGCACCTGAGCAAGGAACAGATAAGCAAGTACCTTAGCAGAGACATTTACCCCCGGGACTGTGAGACCGCCCAGGGCTTTCCCCCTAGCCAGCTTCCCGACAGTGTGGGTTTGAATTACAGTGCCCGGCTTGGTCAAAAAGAAAAGGGACCTCCTGCAGAAAGGGTAACAGAGGAGCAACCAACTGATTTGAGTCTCCCAAAGTCCTCTCCGCACAAACTGCCTCTTTCCACATCCTCACTCTGTGGCATGCCACATCCCACAATACAACAAGACATTAAAAACTCCTCTCTCTTTCAAGCAGGAAACAGTCAGAGCTCAAGCATAGATTACCATCCCAGGGCCTGTCGTGTTCCTCCCATGACTGTGTCATCATCCACATCCAAAAAGGTTACCGAATCTCACTCAAAGGTTCTGGAGAAAGCACACAATGGCAGGAGAGAAGAGACCTTGGGTTACAAGATCGATGAGATGGCTCGGCCCATTCTGAACTCCAAAAGCAGCCCGCAGAACATATGCACAGCACGGCCACTAAAAAGGACCCTTGAGGATTTGGAAAACGCACCATCGGAGAAGAAGATCCGAGCTGTGACACCCTTGCACTGCTCGACACAAAGAGATGGTCCAGGGAAACCTAGGACTCCGGACGCTGACAGTGAGTCCATGAAGCCGGCAGAACCTACTCACATGGCACACATCAGCAGTTACTCATCGGAGGGCCACAAGATCCCTTTGCACTCCCACCTTTTCCAAGGGCTGTATCCAGGGACATTTGTATCTCAGGTCCAGGACATGTGTGATAGCTTGGGCTCCCACGTTACCCCAAGTTACTCCCATCCACTGCAGTACTTGAAGAACCAGGCTGTTCTGTCACCACTCATGCCCCCCTTCGCTATTCATTCCTTAATGATGCAAAGACAGTTCCTGGCCGCCAATCCCGCCCACATTTACAGGCACCAAGTGGGCACCTCATACGGGGACATTCTGCACCCAGGACTCTACCCCATGTCAGCCCTTCACCCTCAGCCGGCTTTCAGCCCCCCTCAACTCTCATCAGTGCACCCCAGCACTAAACTTTCCTAGGTGACGCAGTCTGATATTTGGATGCACCCAGCTCATGCTTAGCTCAGACTTGATGCTCCCCAGAAAATCCCATCAAGCATGGTCACACTTAATGTATCCAGCGAATAGCAGTGTTTTATAAACGCTTTAACATGGGAGCAGTTATTTCTGTTATTTACCTTCTTGCCACTCAAGTTTATGATTTGCACATTTCTTTGAACGGGGGCCAACTGGGCTGATCGTGGCTTGTTCTCACCGCACTGTTTGAAAGTTTCAGTTGGCTTTTTCGAAAACATGTTGCCTTGGCACAGGTGCCTAAGTGGAGATGGGCATGATGTGCACGGAGGCACCCAAAGGAAAGTCGAGTGACAAATCAGTGCAATGCGACAGTGCTATTTCAGTCCATTCTCAGAGCTCTTTTGTCTGAAACACTATGATACGATAATCCAAGAGCTGCCTGGGTAAATGTTGGACCTTTTCACATTACTCTTGACTGTATGTTTTTGTTGCTGTTGTTGTTATTTTTTAAAAGTGTAACAGTGTGGTAGTTTTATATGTTTATTTTTCAATCCTACAAGGGTTAAGCAATGAGATATCACATTTGATAAAGACGCAAAAAAGAGAGCTGAGTATTGCAGTTTGGTGTGTTACACAGTTACATGTAAATAAAACCAACTAAGCTTTCCTTGAAGGAATCTTAAATGTCAGTGATACAATGTGAGGTAGGCTTCACAAGCTTCTTTGACCACTGTCTGCTGGCTCCCTTTCAGTTCCTCTCACGCCCAGCCAAACTCGCTCCTGATCACCAGAGCAATGTGGAATGTGTTTGTCAAATGTAGGACTGAGGTGCTTGTACATAACCTTCACAAACTGAACGCATTTTGTACCATGTTCACTCACTACTGTAATTTCTGATTGCTCTGAACTTCGGGGCTAAAGAGCGATTTTGGATGGTGAGAGGATAAAATGCAGGACTACTTAAGTGTCAGAAAGTGAGTTTTGTATTTGCTGGTGTACACTTGTGCTTGCTTACTCAGAGGACTTTTTTATCAGGAGATACAACTGAAATTTAAAAATACATTTGGGGGAAAGACATTTTAGGAGCACTTAGCTAAGCCCACATGGGCTTTTACATCCGTTTCTGTTTAAGGATAGCTAACAGTTAAACTTTTAGATATTGTTTGAACTTTAGGTCTGTAAGTGCTGGCAGCAGTCAAATTTGCGTCTGTATTAAATGAAGTGTAACACTTGCCAGAAAAGAGTTTTTAATTAAAAAAGCATGATTTCTTTGCACAAAAGATTTTGGGAAAGTACCAAGAACATTTGAAAAGCAACACACAGTACTCCTAGGGGTAATCAATTATATATATTTTTCGTTTCTTTTCTTTCTTTTTTTTTTTTTTTGATGTATTAGTAGTAGAAACTAAACTTCAAGAAATGTATTTACTCCAACAACGTTTGGAGTAACACTCAAGGTTGCTATGTAACATTTTGTAATGAGTAATAAACAGTTTTATAACTTAACACAACAGTTCATCTATGCATGTTTTCATAATATTTGCCAAGATACTGTATTTTTTTTTAAATGAATAATAATAATAATAATAATAATAATAGCTACTTCAAAAGGACTGTTCACCAAAAAATGGAAATTCTGCCCTCATTCACTTACACTCATGTTGTTTCAACCTTTTTGGTCCATACAGTTCAATTCAGTTAGTTCTGATGTATCGTTGTATTGACAAAACAGCTGTATTTCACATTAAGGTTGGGTGAACTGTCCCTTAAAACTTACACTGTGTGGTAAAAAAAAAAAGAATTTCATTCACAATATCTCGTTTTGTGTTTCACAGAAAAATATTTTATACATTATTGACCTTTAGGCTTAAATTGTGGTTAAAAATGACATTTATGGTGAACTCCACTAAGCCCATTTCTGTACCCTACTTTGCATACTTTATGCCATAACCTTCGGCTACACTAAAAGAGTTTTGAGTACTGGATATTACTATGGATTAAACTGAAACATCATTTGTTATATATGTATTGACCAAAAAATTGTATCTACATAGCGCAGCCATGTAGAGAATTTCACCCTGCCCTACAGTACTCAAGTGTGCATTGAAAAAGCAGTGTACTAGGACACATCTGCTCTAGTTTACCCTGTTCATTATAATTGTAATGAGCACTGGGAATTTTGTGGCCCCATAATTAGACTGTTTGTCAAGAGCACTTAAAGTGTCTCTTTCAGCATAAGATTGTCACAGCCAGCTGCACGTTGGAGGTTAGAGTTCAAACTTGACTGTTCAGACTTCAAATATCTGGCCTAAATCTTTTAGCTGCTGCAGGAATGCAGTTTTGCTGCCCGCTGTAAGGTTAAACACTGTTCCATTTTAAGCCTTTGCCACTGTGTTTTACCACAAGATATGTAAATATAACACGCTATGGTTAAAATAGCAGCACTGGACCCAATTATCCACTATATAGTTAACAACTTTATATTTCATGAAGTGTTTTTATAGATGCCATTATAATAGTTTACTTGTCCCACAGCTGGGCCTTGCTTATAAGATGAAATACCATCATGTTGCACAACTAAATTTTTTTCTGCTTAAAACACTTACCAATAAAGGTTTTTTAGGAGAGCAAGCTCACCATGAAACAACTGCACTTCATTAAGACATAAAATACACTCCAAATGTTTTCCAAGCTTTTAATACTACCTCTAGTGGTTGAATTAAATATATAGCAAAAAAGGCAAACACATAATTACAGACTATGTGGAAATTTGGCTTTGTGGCATCCAGAAAAAGACTTCTCAACACCATTTTAAATCTAAATTATATTACTCGTGAGTACATCATGCTGGTGACATGTAAAGTTATTTGTTTGACGACGTGACCAACTTCCGTTTTAGAATTTGGTCTTGGGGAGAAAAAAAAAGAATGATTGTAAGAGCGCTGGACCTGGTCCCCACAGCCCCAAACCACCACGTGAGGCAAAGTGCCATTAAGTGTTTCTCAAACTCACACAGACACAGTTGCCTGTTGACTCACAAGGAAAGGGCATCTGACGCCATCTCTGTTTCCTGCCTTTGAATGTTTCTGTGATTAAAATACACATTTGGTGCAAAACGTGGAAAGCCTTGGCTGTACCGCAAATTGTTTCCACACTGGAACATTTACATTTATACACACATCCTACTGAACTGCAAATAACTCGATACGCTTATTTTTGATTGTCTGTTTGTACGCAAGCTAAACAACAAATAATTGTTCTTTTAACTCTAGTCTGGAGCTTTATAAAATTTGGACTGCTTCATTTAATCTAATCAAAGAGTTAGTTCACAATCTTAAATATGCTGGTTTCCCATCCTCCCAAGAGGTTTCAGTCTGTGCAACTGAACCATTACACTCCTTCAAACTATTAAAACAGATGTAAATCCTCTAAAATAAACCAGTGTATACATGTGCATAAAGACAAATGACTTATGCATGCTCAGACTCGGCAGTAAAAAATGAAAGGCAAGTGCATAGAGGGAGAGAATGTGTACAGCAGAATGTCAAATAAGAATTCAATAAACAAAGAATCATCAGTTTGCTGCATATCGTCTGCAGCACCCTGAAGCACAGCTGAGTTTGAGCAGAGCACCCCCTGCCTGACAAATGAGAACACTATCAAAAGCATTTAAGGCATAAACCTAATGCTACAACTGCTTTTGATTAAAGAAAAATATATTTTTTTAAATAAGCACAGTGCGCCCGTTAAATGACACTTATTTAAATTAAATGAAAAACAAATGATACAGTTATTAACTGATTTAGCTTCAGCAACCATTTGTTGTACAAAACCTGATTTAATCACAGCCTCTTTTTATACCTCTGCAATTGAGGGAATAAGTTAATTTGTCACAATTAACTGTGATTGCAGTGACACAAACCTAAAATGTGAGCCTTATCAGTATTTAACCAGTCCAATGGACAATAACTACAGTGCTATGCAGAGGGGAGGTAGTTCATTGTTTGCCTGTCCTGATGGCACAGCTGTTTGTGTGAGCTTCTACCCTCAGCAGCTGTGCTCTGGTAATCTGCTGGCCTGTGCACTATACAGCCAACTATTCATCTCTTCTGCCCACTACAATACACTGCTTCACTTTGTAATTGTCTTTGTAGTTTTGTTTTGTTTTTTACCTTGTAAATCATACCTTCATAATGCATATTTGCGTAATGTATATTTTAATGTATATTAAGCTGTGTTTAGATGCATGCAACTTATAAGGATGTGTGCATCTTAAATATTTTTCCAAGTAATGATAGTTAATTCAAAGATAATTATTTAATAGGTAATTATTGGCTTCCCAATATCTAACTTTCTCAGTACAACCCAAAATAAACTTCTATGGATAATTACCATCATATTTCCATTGTTGTAGTTACATAGTAAAATGTTCTGTTTATGGAAAATACAAAGGTAATGGAAACATTGAAACATTTAAAAAGGTCTGAAAATAGAACCTTGGGTAACCTCGTATTAGTGATAACAGGTAATATTCTAGTTAATCATCTACACTCTCCAAACATTATCAAATTATATTACCAACCAATGTTGGAGCTGCTTTTGAAATATTCCATTCTCACTCCATTGGTTTGGCTTGTAAAAGAAACTACTTATGAATCTGTCTGAGTTCTCCAAATATTGACTCAGATCAACCACAGGAAAACCACCAGTCAAAAATGTCATTAAGGAAAAAATAACCTCTTTGTAAATGCTCATGTGTTTTGCACAAAATGCTGAAAAGAACATTAATTCTATAATGGAGGGCTCGCAGAAAACATAGATTCTGCGTTTTACTTTTCTACATCTTTTTATTTGCATATATATATATGTATCCCCTTTGTGATTTGTTTTGATATACCAATCATAAAGTTGTGTTATTAATCGAGGCCTTTGTGGCCTATTTTAATAATAAAACCCCATTCTCTACCACACTTACTGTCACAATCAGCTGGAGGTGCCAGCTCAGGCCACTGGATGGCACTGCAGCTCCCAGCAGACTGTGTGTGTTTTGTGTTTATTTTGGACTCATTGCCACAAACTCATGTCTCCGCCCACTCGTCAGTTGTCTGGGTGTTTGATTGTTAGCTCCACCCCTTGACCTAGTTACATTTGTATAAAACCCAGAAGTGTTTGTCTGTCTCCACGGTCCATTGCACGTCGTCTTGTCTTGTTTTTCATTCCTGTTTTTGATCATTGTCATTCTGTTTGGATTTACCGTTGCCGACTCTTGCTTCTGTTTTGGATTACCGTCTTGCTTCTCCCATTGGACTCTGTTTGCTACTGATTACCGACCCACGCCTGGACACTGACTACTCTTTTGCTCTGTCTCCTACATGAATGTTTACCGGTAACAACCCTGATCACCTGTCTGTTTTTGCTCTGTGCCTTTCAATAAACAGACTGCATTTGAACCCGCACGTCTCTTCGCCTCGCACTCGTAACAGAATGGACCATCAACAAGAGCTCAGCATCTGTTAAGATCGACGCTACACCAGAGACTTTTCTTCGCCACGCAGGCAGGATTATAAGCAGGTACCAGAGACATTTTTTACGTTCGCTGTTTCAGTGCAGACGCCATATAGAGGAGTACGTCACGGACTTCATCTCGGTGTCTCATCTTGCTAAGGTCAGTGAGGAAAGACTTAAGGGGTACTTTCTGTCAGGTCTAGATCGCTGGTTGCTGCGCGATCTACCCGCAGAGGATCCCAATTGGCCACTGGCCAAACTTATTGACTTTGTTTCACCGTGGGAGAGGTGAAGGAGAACATTCACGCTCACGGTGATAATCGGAGTGATCACCGTGCCGCGACCGTCACATCTAACCCGTGGCTCGGGTCTTGCATGGCAATATGGCGAATGCCGGTCTCACACAAGATGGCGGCCGAAGCAGCGAACACCATTCCGGCAGCATGGGTGCCAGAACCATCAAGAACCCTCACCGTTGCGCATCCTCTCTGCACTCGTGAGAAATATGGCAAGACACCTGAGCATAAAACATTGAAAACTGTGAGAGCCGTGGACATTACCAGGGTCCCGGCACAGGCCGCTTTTGAGACCGACTTTTTGACTGACTTTTTGCCCTCGCACAAGATGGCGGTCGCTTGAGACACAGCGCGAAATGGCGGCCTCCAGACCTGTCCAGAGCCATCCAGCACAGTATTGCAAGCCATATAAAGCTCTATTGGTCCCGGTTTCTCAGTCCAAGAGACTGTTTCATGCCCTGTCTGTCCTAGTCATACTGCCAGGAGTACTGCATGATGTCCAGCCGGTTCAGGTCTTCCAGCTCGAGGAGCTGTCGGCCACTTCGGACGACTTGGGGAGCTGCCTATCACGTCCTGAAACGTCCACAGAGGGCACCGGCACCATCAGTCAGTGAGAGGGGTTGAGTGATGGTCTGCTGGGTACAGGATTGCAGCTAGAGTTGCTGCCTGCTGTTTCTGCGATCCCCAATTCGCCCTCAGAAGGCATTTATGTCATTACTCAGCGAGAGGGCCTGAGTGATGCTCAGTCGTGAGCAGCCCAGTCCTCTCCAGTCACATAACCTGACGAGCTGTCGAAGGCCCTCATGATTCCCGTCGCCCGGGACGAGGGACCGTGATAGGGCCAGCCGGTTTCCGTCACGCAGCCTGAGAAGCTGCAGAAGGCCCTCATGGTGTTAAACCAGTCAGTATCGGGTCTCAGCCCCTTAGCACGATACGAGGGGTTGTGTCAAGTCCAGTCAGTTCCGGTTCCTCAGCCTGTCACGCTAACAGAAGTCTGTGAATCAGACTCATGGTGTCCGGATCGGTCAGACTCTGTCTGTGATCCATATCCAGAATGGCCGGATCCACCAGACCCCGTCTGTGATCCAGGCCCTCAGTCACCTAAGTCACCCGAGCTCCACGAAGCCTTTGAGGACCCATGGCCTGAACCTCTCGTAACATTATTACTCTTTTATTCTTTAAGGGATTGTTTTAACATATCTTGATGATAATCTGATTAGATTATTAGATTAGTGATACATGATTGCTCTCAATTTCAATTATTTCTTAAGGATATGTTAATGCAACAGTTCAGTGATCGACATTATCAATGATATTCAGCCGAGAGTCAGTCTCAGCAGTGAAAATGGATTAGCCCTCAGGCAAAATAACTAAATTCATATTTGAAAACATTTTTCAAGATAAAAAAAAAAATATCAGGAAGGCAAAATGAAATGTGTTTAATTTTAACAGTGTTAAATCGAACCAGTGCTGCATGATTGATGCTGGTAAAATATTAATCCCATAAAAGAAACAATTCTGCACAGTTGGATATGTACTCTTGTGAGCCAGCAGTTTCAACCTTGGGTCAAAGTCAAAACATTAACTGCTCTGCCCAGCTGCTGAAATGTGGCTCTGTTGGAGGATGTATTTGTGTAGAAAGTCTGACTTTATACTGCTACTTTATAAGCCACTGACCATGCCAGATCTAGTAATACACTTCTTACTTTGACAAAGACACTACATAAATCCACTCTTCTATAAACATCTAAGCCGAGCCAATATTTGGGTGGGTGTTTCTCATACAACAACTTAACTCACTGAATAACTACAGCAGTATGATGCATAGTTGGAGAAACTAACCAATTAGTCATGACTGTTTTTCCAAAATCTTAGTAACATGGTCGCACCTCTGTCATTTGAACCATGTTGGTTCAATAATATAGTACTGTCGTTAATGATGTCACATGCAGGTGGTGGAGTAATAACTTCCTAATTGATTCAACATGCTCCTGTAAAGATCATGACTACTACACTGTTTTTGTTACATGTTATTTTGCTTGTCGGCTTTAGGTTCCCTTGTATGCCATACTCCAGGGTTCCATTAAGCATTTCTGCGCATGCACACTCTTCAAAAATCGTGCCAATTGTTGACATGCTAAAATATATAGATTGAAACGGATACAGATTCAAATGGAATAAATCATATACAATGTACTGAATGTTAGCTTGCTTAATGACAGATGAAATCCACATCATACTAACAGGACATTAAGCTTCACACCACAAATTGAGACTTGTAGTTTGCATTACTTTTAGTGAATGTTTGTTTGAACAGTGGTTTGCCTTTCTACTTCGACTACTTAGGCTCTGACTATGCGGGAGTGAAGAATGAGACATAGACATGGGAGCAGCCTGACTACAGAGCTGTTTTGAATCATTAGAAAAAACCCAGAGGAAGACAGAGTGAAAAGGCCGGAGGGAGATGTTCAGAGGCAGTGCTGCATTAATAGTGGTGCCTTGGAGGAAGCTCAGGTACAGTGAGGAGTAATTAAGTAAGATTTAGGAGATGCATACATCATAATGCGTCTTACCTGCTGATTCAGGATCCGTCACTAGTCTAAGTGATACCAGGAACCGAGAGTTTCTAAAAACCTTACAACCTGACGGGAAAGAAGATTGATGTATATATAAAGTGAGACTTGCCAAGTGAAACAGTACAACCCTCAGTCTCATCACCATCTAAACTTAAAAAAGGTGATAGTAGAGGCATAGTTATAATAGTCTAATATATAATAATAACAAAATACAACTTTAAATGATTTAAATACACTTCAACAAGTGCTGGGGATTATATTTTAAATCAAGACCTTACTGCACATACTATAAACTGTGTTGAGGAAAGCCGAAGCTAAACTCAGCAGTGTCACCATCGGCTTCTCCGTGGCTCTCTCTGAACGCCAGCAGCGGGAACCTTCACCCGAATATTAGTTCCTACACGGACCCTTTTACCCCATGCACCTCGGCTGATCCGGTTCAGGTGTTGCTTGTTTATTCGCCTTTATAAAGCG
>JAUCNO010000082.1:9662387-9686365 GCA_032353835.1 Enteromius viviparus | reverse complement strand
CAACTGTTTTTGCTTTTTCAAACAAGCTTCATACATACATTCTAAATGTATTCAGTGCATAAGAAGTGCATTACAAAACATTTCACAATGAATTAAATAACATTTACTGACAATGTGCGCATGCATCATATATGTGCACATATGATAGGTAATTGTGTCGGTAATTTCTTTGTGCCGTTTCTGAATAAAAAATTCTGAATAAAAATATAAATAAATAGATAAAATTGCAGCCTTATGCGATTTAGAAATTGCATGTGCTTAAATTGCGATTTTTTGGCTATTGAGATTAATTGCACAGCCCTAATTAAAGCCCTAATATATATATTGCAACATTATAAACTGATTTACTTTAATAGTTGATCGATTTAATGCATCTGTGCTGAATAAAAGTATCAGCTTAAAAACGAAGCTACATTTTCCACAATCCAAACAATTCTCAAAACTAAAAACTAATTCAAACAATTCTCAAAACTAATTCTAAAAACTTTCATTTTTTTATTAAACAGTCTGTTTCCCTCAGAAATGCACAAGTTATCGAATTAAAATCAGTTGTGCGCCCATTTCATTTGGACTCCCCGCACCCCAAAAAAATCACTACAAGTCTAAAATCTTCCCGCACTTCATTCGTTCAATCGATCAGACTAGAAAAATCCAATTGCTGATGCATGACCGTTGTACCAGAGATGCCATTTCCCCGATTGGATTCAGCCACGGACAGCCAAGCGCATCCATTCACGTCCATGTCACTGGAAACAGTGGTTCTAATGACAGCGTTCATAAATCTGCATGGCCTCTCGTCTGGGCCCTAATTAAAGTCGCCCTGCCGCTGGAGTTGCTGGCACGCTGTGCATTATCCTGACTCCTAATGAACAATCTGCTCCTTGATTTTCTGTGATTGATTCTCACCTTTTCATTCGAGCGGCTCACCTCATTAACCGTGTATTCTCTAGAACCCTCGGCCACCACCGCCTCTCAGATTATGCTTCCCGGCCGCTGTAATTAGACAGGAACATAATAGAGAGTATTCTTCATCAATGGCCCACCCTAGGTTTAATCAGCTGGCCACAATGGGATATTACCTGCACCCTTCTGATCCGCTCGCGGCTGTCACTTTAGATTTGGAAAAGGAGGGCGCTTTGGCTGATGAACAGAGAGCACTGTTGGCCTCTTGCTGGCTGGACGTGTTAATTCCCAGCCTGCCAGTTGAGAGATTGGGCTCTCATGATGAGCTGAAGCCATTTATTCCTCTTATTTATTTATTTAGTAGCTGATTTCGTAATCTAGTGTGCCCTAAATTGGGTATTTTTCTGCTTGCTTTCTGCCAAACAAGCACAGGATGAGGCAGTACCTGGCTGAAGGAAACAGTAGAGCACCAGCGTATGGTCTTTTGCTGTGCACGCCGAGGCAAATTAATGTGGTGCGTGAGAAAATGGACAGATTACTTTCCACATGGGAAACACCTGAAAGAAAGCAGAACATGAATGAGTCAGTGGTAATGAGATTGAAACCGAAATTGGAGTTTCGGGGGTTCTGTAGTCCTTGTCTGTTTTAGATTTAAAGACTGAGCTGAGCTGACATATAAACCTTTAGGAGATATATACAATATAAAAAAATGCGGCTGACAGACAGATGAAGCCCTAAGCGTATTAAACACAAAGCGGGCACCTTGCATTCTGTGTACAGTGACTAAAGGTATTGATGACTACAGCATATGCAAATTGTTGTTGAATAAAAAGCGAATGTCATTATAAAGTAGAATGAGGACAGAATGAGAATGACGTTCCCCTTTAGCACCACCTGCCACTGACAAGCAATAACAAGTACAAACTATGCACTTTATTTGAAACTGAATACAAGCTAACTGAATATTCTCCATTATATACTGTTTATGGCCTAATATTGTTTGAATAAAAGCATTATTATGCATTTAATAATAATAGTTAAAACATATGCATTAAAATGCATGCATTAAAATGTGGTGTCCACCAATAAATAAATAGAAGTAGTAGTAATTTAATATATTTTTAAAATTTTTATAAAAATTAAATTAAAGGTCTAAAGCTGGGATTCAAACTTGGCTCACCCAAAACACTATGTTATGTTGCTATTTTTATATAAAAATATGTTATTATTTGTCAGTGTGCTGCCCACGAGGTTATTGACACCAATTTTACATTTAATTTTAAATAAAGATATTTTGTTAAATATTATTCTGTGATAACTGGAAGGCCAGATGGAGTGCATTGCATTGTGTGACATATATTTTGTGCAGCAATCTCTGTTGGCAACAAATGTTGGCAAATATAGCAGATAATCCTTGTATTCCATAATGCGCAAGATAAGCATTCTTTTCAAACAGTAAGAATAGCCCTGTAATATGCTTTTAGAATATAGTCATTGTTTATATTGAACATTGTTTTGATGATGATGCATGCTTTAAATAGCTTGTTATTGGATATATGTGTGTGTGTGTGTGTGTGTGTATATATATTTATGATGTATCCATCAAAGCATTTACACTCATAAAAAGTTCTTCAGCATCTATGGTTTCATAAAGAACATCCATGGAACATTTTCATTGCACAAAGGGTCCTTTATAGTGCAAAAAGGTTCTTGAGATTCCTAAAACACTCTTCACACCAAAAATTTTTTATGTGTCCCTATTATGGGTTATGAAACATTATGGTTTTGGAAGTCCCCAACAACAGTTTGTCATGCATACAAGGTCAAAAAAACTTTCATTTTTTGTAAAAAGCATGTATTTTTACCTTATTTGTTCAACGATTCATTTTCTAAACCCATCCTGTGTTCCATTTAATTTAAAGCAGTGTTTTTGAGCTTTTAATGCTTCAAAAGCAGCACCTAGTGGCAAACAATTAATTTGCATTTTCATTCAGCAATATGCTAATGTTTTATTTTGATGTCAACATGAAACAGACACTGACTCATTTCAGAAACCACTCGTTTCCATGGTTTAGAGTTGACTCTTTCTTTTAAGAAACAATAATTTATACACGGTGCACATTTAGATTTAAAACTGGATGTTTTTATTCACTTACAGCTGTGTTACAAACTGCATAATAGGGGTACTGTTTACTGAAAGTCACCTTCTGGACCTCAACATGGTTTTCTGTGGAATTCATCTCTGAATCCCTCCCTGGAGCCTTTCTTTTTAAAAATGTACATTGAACTGCAGGTCAGCTCTGTTGTGTCTACATGCATCTACAGTGGTGTTGTTGTGAATACTGAAAACATTCTTTGAACCTCTTTGTCTTTCTGAAACTCTCTTTTATCCCAGGCGTAAGTGTGCACTCGTTCGGCAGAAATGGGCTGCGGCTTGAGGAAGCTACGTCAGACGGAAGACAGCAGTCCGGGGAAGATTTACTCCACCCTCAAGAGACCGCAGGTGGAGACCAAGACCGGGGTGGCCTACACGTACCACCATGTGGACTTCCTGGTGGGGAAAGATGGTAAGCTGTCAGTAGTTCTCCTATCTCTGGTGAATTCACTCTGATATCGAGGGACTTTTAAAAGAGACGATCAGCAGTTAGAAATGTTGAGGTAAGGATAATCCGCCAGGAACTTTTGAAAGGAGAAATCAAACCGTGGCACATAGAGATTCTCCAACAACGTTCCTTGATTCTTTGCTGCTCCACAAATCCCCGAAGTGATGACACTTGCAAATGACAAACCCCAAATCCTCCCAGAATTCTCTCTGTGAATCACAGCTGCCTGGTAATTCTGCAGCAGCACTCGCTCACGACAGACTGTACCTGGCTCTCCGGCAGTCGACGTGTTCCTGTGAGGAGGCTCTCAGGTGCACGGCGAGGTGTCTGTGATCTGTGAGGGGGCTGCCGGTGAGATGTTGGAGCCCGCGGGCTGTGAGGTGGCTAATGGGGGAAGATCCAGAGGGCCTTTGCTAAATATAGCTGTCAGTGTTGTTATTTCTCACTAGCAGAGCTCAGCTTGGGCTGGCAGGGAGGGTGTCGAGATGTAGTGTGAGCCAGAAGTCTCGCTGACATCTTACCCCACAGATCACAATAATCCTGTAAGGAGGATTCAGATGAACGCTGAGGTCAATCTCTCTCTCTCTCCGGGTGGGCGTAAACAGTTTTTCCTTCCTTGCCTCTCTTGAGAAGTTCGTACCTTTATCCATCCATCCATCCATCTATCATAATAAGTTCCATCCATCCATCCATCCATCCATCCATCCATCCATCCATCCATCCATCTATCTATCTATCTATCTATCTATCTATGTCTGTCAGTCTGGATTTCCTGCAAAAGTCTGTAACTTACTCAAAATCTTTAGTTCTTCCTTCAAAAGTATTTATGTCAATGAACATATCAGTGCCATCAGAATAAGTCACTGTTCCATTGTTCACAAACAAGATGTTGTCAACATAACACTGTTAGTGTTACCTGATGTAAATACAGCAACAGTTTGGAGGAGTTACTGTACTGAAATGTAGGCTGTGCTTGTTATGCATGCCATTTTTCTTCAAAAGTACAAATTTTAGTACAAAAAATCTATTTGATCTATGTGAAGCAACCCTTTAATTTATGATAATATAAGCCTACTTAAATATATACTGTATATATATAAATATTTTTTTCCCCTCATTGCCCAGACAGAACATTAAAAATAGGCGGGTAAAGTGTGTCATGAAAATGTTTTTTAGACTTGTGATATGACTCAGAGTAACCCAGTGATATAAGAAACCACAGCCTAAATAAGCATCAAGATCATCAAGCATCTGCTGTTTTAATAAGATCACCTCAGTGACCACAAACAGACCAAATTAATCAGCTATGACATTATTTCTGATACACACAAAATGCACATATGCCAAAATAAAGCTTTGGAGAAAACGTCTCATTTCCGATAATATCCTAAACAGCCACCAGGTGTCATCCTACGAACACAGATTCAGAACATCTTCTATGAGGCCGAGGGCTTCTATACTTTTTGGCCGAGCATTTCCCTACATTTCCCTGTTGGGAGACACATTCTGATAATATATTTGCATTATTTGTCTATAATGAGGCTGAAGCTTATTTTTGCCTGTGCTAATGCGAGGGCAGTCCTCATGCTCGCACATTAAAATGAATTATTTCTGGTCTAAATGATCACGGTGGTGTTTCATGATTCATTTTACCGTGTAAAAGCATCTTACTGTAAAAACCTCACGAAACGGCTGGACAAGTGTAAAAAAAAAATTCGCTACATGTCAGCCTAAAAAAAGTTATTATGGAGTTTAGCGGAATTAAATTTTTAAAGCACTTAGAAATATTGGTGAAGTCAGCATTATTTTTGGTTTGTTTTCCCCTCATGAGAAAACCGTAGGCTACATTTATAAATGGGAAAAAGGCTAAAAAGATCACTTTTAGTAGGACATTAGCCTATATTAGCCTCAAAGCTAACAGTCTTAGGCTAAATTAAACACTGTAGTGTAAACTCAATATTTTCCAACATTGCCTTGCTGTTCTTATATTATGAGTCATTTCCTCTTTCATTACAATTTTAATTCTTAAAACCAATGGTGAGGTAATAGAAATTTCAAACAGAGCAATTCATTCTCACAAAGCAAGTCAACTTTTCCTCACCTCCTCTTCACAAAAGCAGGAACACACATGTCCTGTCCATATCTGTCCCTTGTCTGTCCCATCACAAATAAACTTCCCATCATAGCATGTCCATATTTATGTTATTTAAACATGAAACACCACTGATTTGACTTGTCTGTCTCTTTAAAAATTCATATTAATTGGGTACATGATCTTGACAGTAGTTAAATAAAAGCAAAAAGGGGAACTCACACTACAGTCCTGAATAAAATATGCTAAGGGTTCATGTTCTCTTTTTCTTTTATTTCAGTAACAATGGAACAGTTCTTATGCGCGTGAACAGAGAATATTCACCATTGTGATATGTGAAGTGTCTCTCTAAGATATTTAATGACTATGTGATTATATATCGCAGATGCACTGATGACTGCTCTCTATGGCTGGTCATTTTGAAATACAACATTTGTCCACATGGTGTCTCTAAACATCAATCTTAACCGACTTGACCGGAGCTGTACAGCGTTTAAAACTCAAAATCTGTGCTCCTTCTTTTTCAGACGGTTTGTAAATAAGGACAATATTTGTCTGAACTGTTTAAGCTAAAGCCAGTTCACAAAGTTAAATGGTATGCAACATGACAGAACCGCTCTCTTATACCAATATCTGATGCAAAGTTAATATTTCTTTTTAAAATCTTCTCATTTACATGTAAAGTGCATTGAGAGCCAACGGTTAGGTGGATTATATTTACAAGTGTCCTCCTACCTTCTGGCACCATTCTCACAACCATCATTGCCATATGTTAAGGTCTCCATGCCAAGTGGACACTTCAACTGTGTCCTGGCCATGCTGAGAAGATTCAGCCAGGTCGTGTGGAGAGAGCCCATCTCATCCCTGAAGAGGATCTTGGGTAATTAGAATTAGTGCATGTAATTAGAGGTGAACCGGTGCAAAAAAGGCCAACATTCGTCATATAGTTGCTGCCAAAATGTCCCAAGTGCCCTGTGAGATAAGTAGCCTGGCAGTGTTTTCATATCACTGTTTAAATGACACATACTTGATGAGCATGTGAACTACCAGCTAATGATACCATCTTATATGATGCAAATGAAACAGCAGAAAATCTCCTAGATGCTAAAATGTTTGAACGAACCTTCAGCTTGTGTGATGCAAAAGCTGGTTTTGTGAACCCCTCAAATGTCCTCTCAAATAAAGATTAAACATATTATATATTATTTTCATTTATTAAATACTTATAACATAGTAAATACATATGTCCTCACTTTTATTGATTGTTTTTGTTCTATAATTCTATTATACACACACTCATACACACATTACATAAATACAGCACTCAGTATTAATTTGTATACACGTATGATGCATTTTTTGCTAGTCATTTAAGACTTGACATGAACATTTTATTTGGAAACATCCACATTCTGCTTTATATTTACATAGTCTTTCAGTAATGAGAGCCTGGCTGGTTACTTGTCTGCTCTGAGCTTGTGCTAAACAGTTGTAAATATGTCATTTAGCAAAACAGACTTGATGTATTGTGGCTGTTATACAATAAGCAGCTTCCTGTGGTAATGATATGTGGCGGCTGTTCTTGACATTTTTGATGCTACTAAAACTGTCAATGTTTTCGATTCAATTAAATTCAGTTTTTTCTTTGTATGATGTGAAATACTTCTTAATGATGTAACAGCTCGATAAATGTTCACAAAAATGACTTTCTATATGTCTCGGTGTGATTAGCATCTACATGCACTTTCTCCAATATACTGGCAGCATTTCAAATAAGCGCACTGTCATCTTGTAGTATTTTGTGTGATCTATTGCTTTTGCTTTATATGAGTAGCAGTTTTTCTCTGTTTTCCTCTAGCTAATTCACAATAAACAGCCATGTAAACAGACAAGCGTAACAGAGGAAGACTCTTAGAGCAGGGACTGACACAAAGGCACTGTGCCAAGGAAAATAAGTGGCCTGAGATGTGGCGTGCTTTCTGACAGAAGGGTCAAATCTGCCCCTCGCCCTTAGAGACACACAGCATGAAAGTCCAGAGAGGCTGACTGTCAGACATGCATACTTTGTAAGAAATGTGTCATGAGTTACTCCTTTAAACAGTTGGATAATCAGAGTGAATAAAGAAGGTATTGAATCAAATGAGTTGTTGAATTCTCATGTACCATTTTACATTTTGAGTAATATTATATTACTGAATGCACTGAGACTAGTCATTTAGTCTTAAACTGTTATCATGTTCAGAATGTGCTCAGAAAGCTTGTGGTTTTCTAATACAAGTCTAACTGAAAAAAATGATAATATTTTTTTTGAAATGCTTAGCTATACCTAATTCACTGCAACTGACGTAAACACTAGTGGCAGTAAAACACCAATGACGTTTATTACTTTCTTGATTAGTAAAAATGTGATGAGGTTATGACGAGTGCATCAAGTAAAGATTTAGAAAATTACAGTTAGTCCAGAAAAGAGCTGCACGACTAACTTTGAACTGCAATAGAAGGGTAAATATCATAAGAATGCACAAAATACTAGGTTGGGTACTGGCGAAGGATAGGGCAACCGTTCTTCTGCTTTGTTTTATAAGAATATTTCAGTGTTGAGAGTTCCAAGTGTATTATACTGTCAACCTTTTTATAATAGCACTATTATAATTTTAAAACCAGACATGCAAAAAATGATATTTTTTACTTCCTGTTTTAAAAACGAACGCAAAGCAGTGGACTGTAATGTATAGAGGAATTAAATTGTGGAATGAATTGCAATCGGAATTTACATGTTTTTTTATATCACATAACCAGCTCCAAATGTATGGCTTTTCAGTAAAGTAAACTTGCTCAGTAGCTCACCCGGTACAGCATTGAACTTGCAATGTAGAGCGTTCAAACTACGAATCCAGTGAAACGTGAGTCACAGCACGCGATAAAAGATTTTAAAGACTTGTAGAATCAAGCTAAAATGACATGGTTGCTTCAAAATATTTGTTGTCTCACATTTGCTTTTGTTAACACTGTCAGTTAGGTGTAGTGTAGGTGGTATGTGTCACTCACCAGATAATTCAATTCTGAACTGCTATATCCATGTAATAAAACATTTCCAGATTCACATTTGTTTCAAATAAAACTAGACCACTTACTGGACATTTTACTTGAAGAAATCTTGCCATAGGCACGCTTTCTCTAAAGTCCTACCAACTTAGTTTTGAACTAAGTGTTGTTTATGCACTTACAAAATGCACCTGTTACTTTTGAACGATACACACTTTTGATAAAGTGTTGGTTTTGGGTCTAAACACAGCAGAGAACCAATGGGTTGCTCAATACATAGCTCTGTATACATATGCATTGTGACTGTTTCGAAGCAAACACGTTGAACATGTAGCCACATCATACCGCTGAAGAATTCTGCCCCTTTGTTCTTCTTTCTCACAGATGAAAAATCCTTTCAAAGTTTTATAATGAGCCAGCTATGTCATTACATCTGTACTGTTTGCATTGCAAGTCAATCGTTATGCAAGAAATCTGATGAGATTTCTGAGGCAAATTAGAAAGAACGCCGCCTATGCTTGTCTTCTACAAAACCGATAGTAAAAATGTGGAAGACAAATGACAGTGTTTGAGAAAGAAAGAAAAGAACCAAAGAACTCTGCGGAAAGAAATCACCTCAGGGACAGAAGTAGTCTGCCGTTAAGAAACAGCCCCGTTTCCTGCGAATACCCAGCGGACTAAGAGGACACGTCTTGGGTGGGACAACATATTCTCTCACACTGTTGCTTAACACAGCTGTCATGCTAAAGCACTGGACATATAGCCTTCACTGAATCTCTGGGTTAATTTATGGTTGACATATTTTCCTGACTTGTCCTAGACCCTTAAAATAATTTCACACTGCATTATTATTAGTGCTTTAGGTGAAGCACTTCTATCGTTATTTCTCATAGAAAGTAAGTACACTTTAATATACTTGAAAATAAATTTGATGAAAAATATTAATGTATGATAAAGTGTAAACAGGATATTATCTTTTTAGACCCTTTATTGTATTTTATTTATATTTGAATACAATTTATTATTATTATATGTTGTTGTTTAAATGTATTTTATTATTATTTGTTAATTTACTTTTACTAATTTTTGTTAATTTTAATTTACTTTTTAAAGAAATTAGTACAAAGAGTAAAAGTGCACTTTTTGTGAAAAAAACAGTCTTGAAAGTGTACTACCAATATTTTATTTATTATAATAATTAGAATATGCATTATTTATTTTGCATTTATTTGATTTATTGTGTTATTATGTTATTAGATTATCTTTAAGTTTTTATTATTACTATATACTTCAGACATTTCCACATTTCATCCACATTCAATATAGTCAGGCACAATTCTTTTTCACAAATAAATATATATTTTTAAAGTAAACACGTCATTCTTTGCAATTTCACTACAGTCAGAGCTAGTTTAAATATTTCTAAGTAATTCCATATTGTACTGACATCATAAACTCTATGCTTGCAAGATTTCAGGGGGAATTTAGGGGGGTTTCATGCTGGTAATTTTGCTCTAGCAATATAAAGCAATTAGTTTATAGAAAGTACTGTGTGTAGTAAGTATGTCTTATATGAACAAGCATGTCAATTGCATCCTAATAGAAGTTTTTAGTGTTTGGCTTACACCAGAGGGCAACACAACATTGTGATATAGTATCCCCAATGACAGAGCAAATAGGCTTACAAACGGTCTCAGAAGACTTGAGAAAACAACACTCATATATCAAACTCCCATTTGGGGGAGGATCAAACCATTTTGTCACGGAAAAAAAGTCAGCCTGCCTCCACTGCCCTGTGTGCCCACCTCCACAATGAAGAAACTGTGGCCTGATGAATGGGGCTACTTTCACTACTGTAGCGGTCTGGGGTGGAACGAACACTCATCTGAGTACAATGACCAAACCCCATCACAGAAAGTCACTTTGCCTGAGATAGATGCCGCAGTTAGTCTTGCTACAAGCGGTTTCCACCTCACTGACTTGCTTGGCCTGATTAATGTGAAGACAGTTTAAGATGGAGAGGAGAGCATTTCTCAAGCTTACTGTGTGAACTGAATGTAGGAAATTGTTTGTAGAACTAACTATAATTAAAACAAAATGAAATTCAAGTGATTAAACTGATATATATACACAGAGCATCAGATGGAGCACTCATTAAAATTTGTATGTCTGTATATGTATGTATGCATCTCAACTTTTAAATTAAATTTAAAAAAAAACAGATGGAAGAAAACTTTATTCACATTGATAAACGCATTAGCTGTGGTGAAATTCTCTGAATGGCAATCCCAAAAATCCCATTTAACTTCCTGTGGGGTGTGGCCAATGCACACTTTTCATAGCAGTACATCAAAGATGCTGGGATGTAATTGCTAAAATCTACCATTATTTTCAACACAACATGCAATTTACATGCAATTTTAAGTAAATTGTTTAGAAAACATGTTTTGTACCACAACTTAATATCTGTGATGTTTCCACAATGGATGTCGGCCTTCTAAGAAAGAGGGAAGTATTAAATGTCATTGCCGGTCATTCTTGATCTGAGTGATGCATGGTGAGTACATTATTACTTTACTACATTACTACATTGTTATTTGCTGAATTTAGCTTTTTTACATGTCAATTTCATGTGTCACACTTTATTAGAGTCTTTGGTGTTTTTTGAGATTCTCAGTTTAAATTTTGATAAATATAATCTAATGCCCCATGATCTTGGAATCTAGAAAATTGTATTTTGGCTAATTTGTGGTCTCTTTTGGCAGAAACACCACAGACATACAGTAAGTTACCACTATTATTTGGCTAAACTTATTTTACAGACAAAATGCTCTTTAAAGGAATGCCTTATAAAAAAAAATGATAATTGGTTGAAAATGTACTCACTCTCAAGCCATTTAAGATTTAAACAAGTTTGTTTCTTTACCAGAAAGGATTTGGAGAAATATTGCATTACGTCACTTGCTTACCAGTGGAGTGCAGTGAATCCTCTGCAGTGAATGGGTGCCGTCAGAACAAGAGTCCAAACATCTGATAAAAATCTCACAATAATCCATCAGTTAATGTTCTGTAAAAGCTTCATGTAGGAAACAAATCCATTGTTGAGGTGTTTGCACTTTAAACCTTTGCATACGGCCTAAACGCAAGTCTACAATCCATAACAGCTCTTCCTCCAGTAAAAAAGTCCATCCCCTGTTGTCCTCTAACATCAAAATCCACTGAAGTATCTGTATTGAACTGGTTATGTTTGTAAGTGGTACTTAATCTGTGCATGTTTCTCTCCTGTTTTAGATGACCTCACTGGAGAAAGCAGTACTGCCGACAGAGGCCTCATATTTTAGTGGAAGCAATATTGTAATGATAAATTATGCTTATGTAACAGTTTATTAAGACGATTGATCAGTTGACTGGAGTCATATGGATTACTTGTAGATTATTGGCTTGTTTATATCAGCTGTTTGGACTCTTATTCAAGCGGCACCCAGTCACTGATGAGCATGTGATGTAATGCAAAATTTCTTTCATCTAAAAAACTTGAATGGCCTGAGGGTGAGTCCATTTTCAGCACACTTTCCATTTGACTTCATTTAGCATGTTAAACAGACTTCTTATTCAAGCTAAAACATTTTATGGTTTTATAACACTAAACATGGTTACAACTTCTGTCCCTCAAGGCTCTAATGGATACTAGAAACCACTTAGAGCAACCTAGCAACCACATGGCAACTCCCCAGCAACTATACTAAACACCTATAAGCATTATTAAGCACACACAAACACCATAATGTCTTCAGTTAATTTAGCAATGTAGCTGGATGTTGTAGTTCCCCATAGAGTGTAAAGGGCAAAAGGTTAACCTCTCACTTCTGCTCTCAAAGGTTTACTTGCTATACATAATTTGAATCTTTCTTTTTTCTTTTTTGCATCCTTTTGCATCTATCATTAGTCACTCTTTAGCTTTCATATAAAACAACTCGTTACATTTAGGTAAATGTGCAAACACTTAAAGGGCAAGCTTTGACCTTTCATAGAAAGGATTTTGGCAGACACGTTTCATATCCTTATTTTGAGGTCTGTGGATTCCCCTAACAGACCTTCACCCCTGCACTAACCTCCAGAGCTCTTTCTATCTCACTTTCTCTCTTTTCATTTGAGTCTTATGGGGGAAATAGTATGCTTGTTCCACAATACTATTTACAGCTGTTTGTGTGCTGAGCTTCTGCATTGTGTGACATCAAATGAAAGAAGTGAAAACTCAGCACAAATAGTTGTGGAATGATACAGTCTGGCTTCACAACCTTAAACGGTGCGCTTAATAAATAGAACACATTAAGACATCAAATGTCAATGCTTTAAAAGGCTAATTCTTGCTGTCTCCTGATACATATGAGCCGCCCTCTCATGACCGAATGTAACTGTATAGGACTGTAAATCAGATTATTTTATGTAAAAATTACATCTAAGATTTTAATAACATTAATATGAACCAATATTTTAAATTCATTTATTATTATTATTTTTTTTTTTTTTTTTTTTTTACATTTTGTTAATAAGCAGCATAAAGAGAAGGATAATTTATGTCAGTCATACACAACCAGAACTATGAAGTAATTTTTTTATTTATTTTAAAAGAAAGGTCAGTTTATTTGATTGAAATATAATAAAACAGCAGCATTGTGATATTTCACAACAATTTAAAATAACTATTTTAAGATATTGTAAAATGTAATTTATTGCTACTATACCATAGGTAAAGTTTCAGCATCCTTACTTCAGTCTTCAGAGCCACATGATCCTTCAGAAATCATTCTAATATGCTGACTTTCAAAAAAGCATTAATATATATATACAGTATGTGTGTGTGTGTGTGTTTCTTTTTTTGATCAGTTGTGAGTGTTTCAATAATGATTGGCGGATGAGTGAAAAGTGCAGCTATTGAAACTCTCCGTATGTTATGGTTTGTATGTTATGTCTTACAAAAACACAATTATTATTAAGACAGTAAAAGATGCCAACATTTACATAAACCTTTGCAGGTTGGATTCGACTCAAAAATTAGACAACATGAGATTAATAATTAGGCAATATGCTGTCATACACGTTCACTTATAATACAGCAATCCCCCTGCTGAGCTGGAAATGGTGTTTTATAATGAGCTCTATACAGAGAGATTGACAGATGTTGCATTATAAACTAATTGCTCAAATGTCATTTCAAAAGCAGCCGCATGAGCAAACTGCTTTTGAATTTCATTCCAGTAAAAGTTCAAATGCAAGTCCTTGTTTTTAGGAAAGTATTAACGTATCTCTTCAGCAAAGACAGGAAATGAATCATCGCTTCAACCTTTTCTTCATAAGGTATTTGTGCCACTATTATCGCTAATATTCCGTGCATAGCAAAGCCTCAGCATTTTGATTAGAGTCACGAAGCGCTGCCTGTTACATTGTCAGCTCCCTGGTAAACATCCATTATTCCCTTCCACACACTCACAGGACGGACAGCTTTGTCAGAAGGAGGAAGTAAAATCTCACAAGCTGACATGTCCCCGTACATCCTCCATTCCATCCCGAGAGTTTTCCCAACCTGGGCTATGACTACAAAGCAGGGAAATGCAAGGAATGCCTCTCAATGTCACGGAGGAATCAGTGGCTCTGAGCGCCTGTCACCTCCAGGAGCTCTGGATGGAAGGCCACTGGCGAGGGCAGCGTGCCCAGCAGACGTGAACCGCCAACTGGATGAGGTACCTCATACGAAGGGCCCGCTTCAATCTTGATCCTCAACAATAACAGGGGGACAGGACAAGGCCATCAGTCTCCATTACGGAGACACTGTTTTCTCTCAAATTACCCTCTCTGTCGTGTTCTCCGCAGCATCTATAGGAGCGGCTGTCTCGTGCATCATTTCGCTCACAAAGCTTGAAAGCCCCCTGGAGGGGAGAGAGAGCTCCTTCCTGCCCTGCCGGCCCCTCCTCGCATGTCCGTCCACCTTGACAGGGACAGTCTCTGCCGACAAGGGGGGAAATTAGCATAGCAAAGGAGACCCTCTCAGGGCTGACAGGGGCGGACAGTGTAAGTGACTCTGCGGCCCACCCCCCAGCCTCATTCCTGTATCTAAACAGCAACTGAGACCCTCTGAACAAGTGAAAGCGGGACCACCGACTCACCTTACGGGCCACGAAAAGAACAGGTGAGGTGTCAGGTGACCACCTGCATGCAGTGTTTAGAGATTTTCTTGTTTCTCGGTGAAAACAAACACAGAGCTGAACGAATCAGCGGCTTCGCTTTGACGTAACTGATGCAGATGGTTCAACACGTAGGCAAAAACATCCTATGGACGTTCTGACGCAGGTGCTTGGATTTGGTGTGTTTATGTTTTGACTAGCTCGGAGAGTTTCAATAGCTGCACTTTTCACTCATCCGCCAAGAGCGGCACTTCAGTGCGTTTATAATAAGGAGATAATACAATCATCTCTAGATGAGCGATCTCTTATGAACAAGATCACGTTATTATATGCATTAATATCACAAAGCAATATACTTGAAATTGCCAATGTGATAGAAGTACAAAAAATACTGCTGATTGGAATTGATCATGTCGTTCTCTTTAAATTATCCTTAACTTGGAATAAAGCTTTGTTCAACAAAAATGACATTTGGGACTGAAGATTATGTGAGTTAAAGTTAAATTGTTTCCATTATAGACTTTGTCAAAAATATACAGAAAACAGACAAATGTTAACTAATTCTGGTGCAAACTACAAAAATGATGTATACACAAATACAAATATGCAAATGTACATACATGAATGTTGCATTTATTCAATCAAAAATAAAGTAAGATAATAATCAAATGAGGAGTTTATTTGCAGAAATGTTTTTTATTGTGTTATCTAGTATTTCTTGTGTTTAATCAAAATAACCCAGCTGCAGTTTGATTGAGATTTATTAGAATGCACAATGAAAAACATGATTGAAAATTAACTCTTCAAATTATTACAATTAATTCTTTTTACAATTTAAACTTTAAAATGTAATTTATTCCTGCGCTCCAAATCAGACACTGCTCAAGTATTCTTCGTCATATGATCCTTTAGAAATTATTCTAATATCCTAATCCTAATAAATGTTTATAACAGTTCTGCTGCTTTTTTTTTTGGTCCTTAAACCAAACTAAACTGTGGTACATTTTTCAATATTCTGAATAGGAAGTTAAATAGTTCAAAAGCTTACTTTTGATCAGTTTGTTGCTAAATAAAAGTCTTTTCCAGACTGCCAGAACACCAGCTCTGTTCACCCCTAGCCTCTTGTGAGGGTGAAATATCTGCTATCACTCTTCTTATGATTGAACTGTGTAGAGGTGACTCTTCTTGATGTCATGTGGTCTCTGTTAACCTCTCGATTAATGCCCTCTGCATCGCTCTGAGCAAGACTTTCGCTATGGTTTCTCCCGTAGAAGCATCAGCTCAATGAAGCAGCAAGCCTTCGTTCACATCTTGTCTACAGCAGAGCTCTCATCAGCCCTCATCCTTTCTACTTCAGAGTGTATCTGAGAACTGTCTCAATTCACAAACCAAGCGTGAAAGACAGCGAACGACTTTAGTGATATAAAGTGTTACTGTTATTGTAAGGACCTGTTGCCCAAAACCCACAGCCTCTGCAAATAGTTCCATTTTAGACTGTGACAGCATTATTTATTTTATTTATTTACTAAATAAGAAAACACTTGAGCATAGAAGTTCTTGTCTAGGCATTAGTGACTAGATTTTAGTCTTTTGAGGAATCAGGGGTTTAGAAAAAACTAATTAAAACAGTTTTTCTTATTATGAGTCAATGACCCTTCATCATCAGACTGCAGTGAACACAGAGTTAACTGACCCTTGTCACTACGGAAATTGTTTGCTATTGAGATATACAATAAAAAAGACAATCTTTGCAGGCAAATGTCCCGGATATGCAAAATACTTGAAGGTTTTTTCCCAGCTAGCAAAATGGCATAAGAACGGTTTGCTAACATTCTCACTGTTGTGAAAGTTCCCTTTAAGTTATGAAAACATTATTTTTGATTGTTCACTGACTGTAGCAGCATTAAAGAAAACATAGAGTTCCATAAACAATGTCTATTCAAATCATGCCACCTTTATTTAAATAGTGCTTTAGACAACACACATTGTGTCAAAGCAGCTTTACGGTGTTCAACAGGAAAACAATGTTTTAATAATGCAATCAAAATTCAATTCAGCTGTAAAGCAGCTCTAAAAAGAGGACAATAGTAGTCAGTTTTTCCAGTTTATTGTTGATTCAGTGATGTCATCATCCTGCTCATTTCAGTTCTCACCCAATACTGTTTGTGTACAACTTTGTTGTGACTAAGAGTCTATAAAAATGATTGTGGTTTTAACTGTAAAAAACTGTGAAATTGCTACATTCCTATATACTATATTCCTGTTCAATTTACAGGGAAACACGGTAAACTGACATTCCCAGAATTCCCTGCATTACATTTTACATTTTGTTTGAATTTGATGTTTTTTCTTTAAAATAACTATGTTTCTTAGTTTTTTGGATCAGTTATGTTTATTGGGGTTGTATGTTACATGTAATGTTGTCAAATGAATGTTTATTGCACATTTCAGTTTAATAATTCTTACCATGATGGTGTTTAGTGCTTGTGTGAATGACTCTGAGCCCCTTCTACTGATATGCTCCTATTTAAAAGCTTCTTGTAATGAGCTTTGGTTCATCATGTGACTTTCTCATCACCACTTGTATTTGGTATTTATAAGTGTATTTAATAAGCTACAAAATAGATTTTTACTACTTTAATAGATTGGTATATTAACAGTACATTACCGTTTATTATTAAAATTACGGTATTTAATTGTAAATTTAACACAAACACGGTTTTACAGTGGATAATACTGAGGGCACCACATTTTCTACTACCATTTGCAAATAGTCAATATAGCAATTGCATTTGGGCTTGTGCAAATGTGACACATGTGAAAACATGTTCTGCTTTTGATCTCGTGAATCAGCTGTGTAGCTGGAATCTGATTTAATAAAGCAATGACGAAGAACGCTTACGCACATGTTGCCTGCATGACAGCCCCTCATTCACAGAATAAACACATAATCAAAGCAATGCATTAAACAGGAGTGATCCTTCTTCACATAAAGAACAACAACATTTTCACTGGCCTTTGCCTCTTAGCCATGCAGATATTTCCCAAACAGCCAAAACATGAATTTTTATGATCTGAGGGAATAGCTGGCATATCTAAAAACAGTAACTGCTTCAGTATCCTCAAGAAATCAACGGAGTCTCATTTGTGAAGGCATAAAAGACTCACCACTGACAAAGGCATGCATGTACCAGCAATCATAACAGAACAGACGGCAGATTGAGCACAACAATGGGGACGTTCACCACAAGATGTCGGAGCAATTAGAAAGTCTTATTGTCCTCTGCTCTGCTCATTCAGGATTCTTGGCTGGAATTACCAGAGATGCATGAACTCCATTCTATCTGACCTCTATGCAATGTTAGTCATGCACATTTTAAGCACTGACGAATAATGTTGCCTTTATCTGCCCTGGACTTTAGCTACTGAGAATGATTGCATCTCGCTTGAAAAAACGTGCTTATTCTGAGCTAACGTACACATTCAAGTCGGCTGAATTAGTTATAACAGTAAAGGGATTGTAAGAGAACTATGTGAGCCTTCTAACATGAGAGAGGCTCCTCTGAACTATTTAAGAGCCGAATTCATATCTCAAGGCTTTGTTGATTCATTTAACTTGGGGTGAGTTACAGTTGTGAAATGGACTCCAATGCTTTGACCTCTTGACCCAAATCACAAAAGTCCAAACCACATAACTGTTAACTAAATATTTATATTGGTAAATAAAACAAGTCTACAATAACAGAAAATGCATGCACAGTATAGAACAACAATAACTCTATTGCTACTCTATTATCAAAATGCAAAAACAATTATATTTGCAAAATTCATCATTTTGCAATGATGAAATAATATAAGTTTATTGTATGCAATTTTCTAAATGTGATAAAGATCATTTGCCACTGGTCTGCAGGAGTAGTCCTTTACTTTGTGTTAAATTTCATATTGAGTTTGTGCAAATGACTTTGCTTTTGTCAAAAGTCACATTTAATAATACATTTGGAAGCTTTGAGGGAAAAATAAGCTCATATTTCATGAAAGGAAGTCATGTGTCTCCCTCCCATATTATTGAGTCATTTTGTTTTCACTGAATCACTGACAATGGCATTAATAATTTTATTGTTAAATGGTAATAAAAGCGAAAATACATTTTGGTTTGATTCGTTTAAAGGGTTAAAGTGGTCAAAAAAGTGCACTTAATTTGCACTAGATGCAGTTTAAACCTCAGATCACGTGTTTTTTACAAATTTTACCAACACATGATATAATTTAAATAAAATAAAATATCTTGTATCATAACACACTTGTAAGTGCACTTTAACATCAAATGAAACATTTATGTTTTATTATAATTTATATTTATAAATATGAATATTATATTAATATTTATGTTATGTATAAAATGCACACCAAGTACAATAACGATAACAATAATGATAAAGACATAGTTCTCAATGTCAAAGAATAGCGGTGTTGTCACAGGTGTGTATTCCAAACACACAATATACATTGACGAGAACTGGAGGACAGACCGCAACTTATAAAGGAAGGGAAATCAACGATAATAAAAGTCCTTTCCTCCAAGAGAGTGATAATGGAACGATCTCCGTTACGTGTCTGATCTTAACATCCTGGCAGCTGAGAGAGGATCTAATTGAATAACCCTAACGGAAGTGGTATTTGGATGTGCTTGTAAATGAGCAGGCCTCATTATTTCTCAAGAGGATGGTCTTTGTGGTGCTCTTGCACAAAGGTACATGTCCTGAGTATGTACTTCACTGACTGGGTGCGCTCCGTCCATGCACACTTCCGGTCCTCTAGCTATCTGACAAAAGATAATGAACGACTTGTATTTCTGAGGTGTAAAGATTTGACGTAAACTGGATGTACCCTGAGAATAATACCCATGTAGTACAGGCTATATTCATAAATTCATACTTGATTAAAATGCATATTAGAATGCTTTTAGTAGAATCATGCGACACTAAAGGCTGTAATTATTGCTAAATATTATATATTTATATATACTATATATATATAGCCTATATATATATGTGTGTGTGTTAGTGCTGTGTTTTCAATTAAATGTTCAGATTCACGTTACGTGCGAATTGTCTCATGACCAGTTTGCACCTTGAGAAGATGAGGGTGGCATCAAAGCTCCAAAACAAAAGGCTAGAAAATTTGTTAACATCAAGATATGATTTTACAATTTATGTAAGCAGTATCTTTAAGGTGCATTAATATATGAATTCACAATTATTCAGTTTTGTTGAATATAGACATAGAATGAGTAAACATGTTGATGGGAACAACCGGTGAGATAATTACTATTTTTTTTTTTTAATCTTAGTACATCAGTGTTGTATAAGGGTTTTTTAGAGTAGCCATAGATACTGTATATGGTTGTGATAAAACCATTTAAAATGGGTTAATAACTTGGCTAATAACTGAGATATACAAGAATTTGGATGAGTGCAGAGATATTTAAATTTCAGCATACACATTAACCCACCTATCACAAATGTGACCAACCATAAAACACTTTTTCATATAAACAAAAATAATAATTATTATTATTGATTATTTCAAGAGGTTACTAATGACACATCCTTGTGATATTTTTTCAAAGTTTTGTTTGCATAATAAATGTGTACTATATATATTTATTATGTATATATAAATACAAAAATATGCATATATAAATATATATGTGTGCGTAAATTATGCATAATAATTTATAAAAAATCAATAATTCATAAGGATGATGATGTGGTAATGTCTAAATGTGTTTTAACAGTTTTTTTTAAATACAATTGTTTATTTATTTTTTATATTTTCTTTTATTCCTTAATATTAAAAAACTGATACTTGTAGCTTTGAAAAACTAAATTATTGATTATTTTAAGGTGTTACTAATGACACATCATTTGATATTTTCCAAAATTAATTTTGTTTGCATAATATATGCAATACTATACATATAGTATTATGTATATAAACAAATGCACGTTTATATATTTAAGTAAACATATTTATAAATTAAATATATTTATATATTGTATAAAATAATTGTGTAAATGTATATGTTCATTTGCAAATGTTTAATATATAAATGTTTAATATTTCCAAAATATAAACTGTATGTGTGTATTTATATATACAAAAATAAATAAACACAGTATACATATTTTGGATGTAAATAATCATGATTAATTGTTTAACAGCACTAATATATATTACCAACCCCTGGCAAAAAGTATGGAATCAGCCCTCTCAAAAGATGTTCATTCAAATGTTTAATTGTGTAGAAAAAGAAACAAGCACATGCATGCCACAAAACTATTTTCACTCAACAATCCAGACTTCTGGCTGTATAAAACACTTTTTTAAAAAACAATTATTCTACACAATTAAACATTTGAATGAACATCTTTTGAGAGGGCTGATTCCATACTTTTTGCCAGGGGTTGTATATATAACTCGTAATAAATCAATAACTCACAGCCTATTCATAAGGCTGATAATGTGATAAGGATTTATGTGTTGTATCAGCTTTTTTCACTATTGTTTATTTATTTTGTATGTTTTCTTTTATTTCTTAATATTAAAAAGTGATACTTGTAGTTTTGAAGAAAAAGAAAAAGAAAAAGAATAATAATAATGAAAAAAAAGCCAGCATATAGGCTTCTGTTCATGAGGAGTTTACTACTGGGATCAAGCCTGCATGGATAATAAATGACATGCGGTGATGATGTTTGTAGGGTGGTGATGTGTTGTTGTGGTCCAGGGTGGCTGTGGGGGAAGGGATAGGGTTGAATGGCCCAACGGGCCTCCCACCCCTTGTACTCACCAGAGAGGGACAAAAGTGTGGGAGTTGTTGGGTTTTGTAGTTCTATTGATGAGCTAAAGCGTGCGTTTATAAAAAACTGACTCCGATTTGCGAAAATAAACATATCCGCTTGAGTGTCGCAGCCTATTGTCAGAGCTTGTCATAATCTGTTCATATTTATCTGTGATTATAAGAATTGATTTGCCATCCGTAAGCGCGAAAGAACTACAAAACCCAAATGCTTCCTATTTGTCTGCGCGTGCGCAGTAGGCGCGGACGTGTGGATCCGATAGCCATGAATGGGGTGGTGGAGGCGCGGGTTTGTGGATTTTACCCAGATGCTAAAATTAACGTTTACACCTCTGTGGAATTATTTGTATTATAACTTTCAACACAAATACACTCGACCGCTTTAAATGCTTCCCGCGAGACAATCTCGTCCGGCATAACAGCGCTTTTGTGCTCATCGTGGGACTCGAAGCAAATCACGGTTACGTTTGTCTTCTATTAAACATGCCGAGGAACAACAAGACCTCGCTGATCCAGAAGATAGCGAGCCAGGCTCACGTGACCTTCACGAACTGCTCTACCTCTGCCATTGGGGATAATAAGACGTTTTTGGAGCGGCAGGCAGAGTTGATCACCCTGCTATCCGACATCAGGGCTGCGGATCTGAGGATTGCGCCACCGAAGACAGTCTCCATATCGTCCTCACAGTCCGCAGCAGTTCCTCCAGTCACATACATGCACATCTGTGAGACTGATGTCTTCAGCATGGGAGTGTTTCTGCTGAAATCTGGGGCTTCCATCCCTCTGCACGACCATCCCGGGATGAATGGCATGCTGAAGGTCCTGTATGGCAAGGTCAATATAAGGTGTTATGACATGTTGGATAAATCTGCTGGGGCTGAGAGTGAAGCTGAGAGACAGTTTGATCCACCGCTGTTGCCTTTCCAGGGAGATGATGCGAGGAGAGCTGTGCTCAGGTCTTCCGGACAGTCTTCACATCAGAGTGGCCCTTGCATCTTGACCCCGCTCAAAGACAACCTTCATGAAATTGATGCAGTGGACGGGCCAGCTGCATTTCTTGATATACTAGCACCACCGTATGACCCTGACAGCGGGAGAGATTGTCACTACTACAGAGTTTTACAAACTGCTGGAAAAAAGTCAGAGCAGGGTGGTGAAGACGAAACCTGGCTTTTAGAGATCCCCCAGCCGGAAGATTTCTGGTGTGGGGGCGAACCGTACCCCGGTCCTGAAGTTTCGGTGTAGAGAGAGACGAACACTGGAATGGCCTATGATCCGTCCTTATTCTAGCTCAGATGTGTTAAAATTAGTCGTTGTTGTTTTTTTTTTCTTGGGACTTCAAACGTGACTACATGATTTAAAAGTGTCCATTCTGTACATCAATTTGTGGCCTTGCTTGTAAAAATTAAACCTGGCTTTTAGAGATCTCTCAGCCTGAAGATTTCTGGTGTGGGGGCGAGCCATACCCTGGTCCTGAAGTTTCAGTGTAGAGACGAACACTGGAATGGCCAATGATCTGTCCTTACTCTAAATCAGATGGGTAAAAATTTGTTGTCGTCTTTTTTTCTCCAGACGTCACTACATGATTTTAAAATGTCCATTCCAAACCTATGTACATCAATTTGTGGCCTTGCTTGTGAATAATGAATGTATACATGCTTGAAAGGCATTTACTCTTGTATAAGTGTACACTATATATCTATATTAAAATACTTGTTTAATTTATTTAAAAAAAGAAAAAAAATCTATACAAACACTAATTTTTATGTACTGTTTATATTTTTAACTTTAAAGTACAATTAAAATGCTTATAAATAATTTTTCAATTTGACTTTGTCTTGTATTAAAGAAATAGTTTTGTGTGCATTGTGCACGGCTATTCTTCATTACTGTGTTTGTGTGTGTATATATATATATATATATATATATATATATATATATATTGAAGTGGATCAAAACAGTTAATCAATGTCATAAGGCTCTTGCCTTATGCATTTTGTATTTACGTTTTATGACAACTTCGATGAAAGTTTTGATCTATATATATATATATATGCTATATATATATATGTGTGTATGCTGACTATTATCTGTCTATTAAAAAAGAAAATTGTATTTATTTAAATATACAGTGGGTACGGAAAGTATTCAGACCCCCTTCAATTTATCACTCTTTGTTATATTGCAGCCATTTGCTAAAATGATGTAAGTTCATTTTTTTCCTCATTAATGTACACACAGCACCCCATATTGACAGAAAAACACAGAATTGTTGACATTTTTGCAGATTT
>JAUCNO010000082.1:9642940-9662287 GCA_032353835.1 Enteromius viviparus | reverse complement strand
AATGCATGTCAGAGCAAATGAGAATCATGAGGTCAAAGGAACTGCCTGAGGAGCTCAGAGACAGAATTGTGGCAAGGTTACAAAAATAATTCCGCTGCACTTAAGAGCACAGTGGCCTCCATAATCCTTAAATGGAAGATGTTTGGGATGACCAGAACCCTAGAGCTTGCTGCCCGGCCAAACTGAGCTTTTAGAGGAGAAGAGCCTTGGTGAGGGAGGTAAAGAAGAACCCAATGATCACTGTGGCTGAGCTCCAGAGATGCAGTTGGGAGATGGGAGAAAGTTGTAGAAAGTAAAGTCAACCATCATTGCAGTCCTCCACCAGTCGGGGCTTTATGGCAGAGTGGCCCGACGGAAGCCTCTCCTCGGTGCAAGACACATAAAAGCCCATTGAAAGTTTGAGTTTGCTAAAAAACACCTGAAGGACTCCAAGATGATGAGAAATAAGATTCTCTGGTCTGAAGACCTTTATTCTAAGCAGTATGTGTGGAGAAAACCAGGCACTGCTCATCACCTGTCCAATATAGTCCCGACAGTGAAGCATGGTGGTGACTGCATCATGCTGTGGGGGTGTTTTTCATATATGTTTTTTTTGTGATATATTAATCTTCTATATGAATATGTAAGAATTAATTTTATATACTAATACAGTATAGGAAGGTATTTTTAGAAGTTTATACCTGCTATTGGGCATTTGCTATTCATGTTCTATAATTTTTATATTGATTTACTCTAAAGCCGTTCTTATCCATTGCATATGAAAAACATTGTGAAAGTGGGAAGCTAAACATTCTTATCTTCTCATCTTTAAAGTGTGTATAATTTGCGTTTCTTAGTTTTGTTATCACTAACAATAACGATTCTGCCGATTTCTAATAGGCTGTCACATACTGGAGAGAACTCTGTTGAAAAGTCAGACTTTCAATGTGAATGTTTAGAGACGTATTAATGTCTAATGCGGCATCATGTTCCCCACGCGTTGGTAAATATATGTCTGTAACATTAATGTAGGAGGCAGCCTAAAAGTAATAACACGATTAAATCAAATGAGGATTGTTTTTGTCAGACACTACAGGTTAGACATTGTGCTTTCCTGTATTCCTTCAGGGTTATGTTATGTTCACAGTTGTGTGAGCTGAACAGAAAATACCTAAATTGTTCCGTGTGCTTAATTTTTAAACACTATATCAGTGAAAAAATGATCAGTTGGAAAGAGCACAAAAATATAGGTAATTCAATTTTTTTTTTCTTTTGAAGTCATCAACATTCCTCTAGTCTTGGTAGAGCATGTGCTGTTGCTGTTTGTTGTTGTTTTTAATTGCTTTGAATACAAAATCATGAAAGTAGTAATTTATTTTGGTAATTCCATTGCTTTTTTTAAATTTATTCACTATTGTTTATTTTTTTCCTCGTATCAAACTATATTTTTAATTGCAATCCAAAAACTGTTGAATTGTATATCCTAAATTTATGTATTGCCTGATGTAAATATGGGGTTGTCCCATGCTCTGAATGCGGGGGTTGTTATATACCTTCAACCACACAAAACCACAAAGATTCATTCAGTGTCAACAATTATTTGTCAGTATTTCAGTGTTGGTTCTCAATTTTCACACCATAGACACTGTAAGGATTGGTCATAACTGTCAAACCAGTAAACTTATAATCACAAGTCCTTTTTGTTCACCTGAAAGTTTTAATAATTGTTCCCTTCTATGATTGTTCATTGTTTTGCCCTATATTGAACATCACACACTCTGGATATTCACACCCTTTGTGCATTTGTAAACAATACTGTGTGTAGGTGCTGGTCCTTGTGAGACCATGAGTCAGAGCTCAGTGATGCCCAAATCGGAATGTCCCTAAAAGTCTATTTCACTTTTTCCTTTTACACCTTCATTTTTGTAAATATAATGAAAATCAGTTAAACAAATCAGGTTCACAATCCATGTGTTGTTTATTATTTTCATGTTGACAAAGTAGGACATTATTGACCCGCGTTAGTCACTTCATAACAAATACATTTATATCAGTCAGAACAAACCACGAAACAAACGTCAAGTCGCTATGAGTTCAGCTATATAGGCCTATACACAATTCTTGTTTTAAGCACAAATGCAACACTTTTGACACGAAACGGTTTGTACAAAAATATATCTTCAAAAACTTTCATATTAAAGGATAATGTACAATTTAATTCAAGCCTCCGGGTGTATGTACAAGATGAACGGACGAAAGGCACGACGATGGGAGAAAATAGTGACACATTTGAAAGTTTAGTCTGTTTAAATTAACTTTGTTAAACGTAACCACTCAGATTTCCATCTTTACCTAAGACACAAGTCTCCCACGTGCTAAGGTTATTTTTTTTTATTAAATTAATTGGCCTAAAATATTCAAACAAAGTGCGTTTGGTCAGTCAGCATGCGACTGAGGCAAAAAGAAAACGAACAAATCGCACCAACTTCAAAAGTGCGCGCCACAAATGTGTCCATATACCATTTGGCACTGTGGTTTGATTTCACTTTCATGAGTCCACCCGGGTTTAATACATCACGAATGGTGCATTATAATTGTCGTCATATTGCCTACATAGTGTTGGATATTGCACGGTCCAGTTGAAAGTCTACTGGCTTGAACTGGACGAGCAGATGCTCGTGGCGACGCCGCGCTCCGAGCTGGACACTCCGGAGGACGACGAGGATGATTTCCTCTCCTTCTGTCGCAGGTGGATTTTGGTGTGTCTCTTTCTTTCGTCGCTCCGCGCGAACTTTCTCCCGCAAAAGTCGCAGGCGAACGGTTTCTCGCCGGTGTGCGTGCGGATGTGGGTCGTCAGGTGGTCGCTGCGACTAAAGTTCCTCATGCATATCCGACACTGGAAGGGTTTGTGGCCGGTGTGGATGCGGATGTGTCTGGTGAGCTCGTCGGACCGGGAGAAGCGCCTGTCGCAACCCTCCGCCGGACAGGGGTAGGGCCGCTCGTGCACGGGGGTCTTGCTGGGTCTGTTGGGGTATTTCCTCGGGCGCAGGATGGGCCTGAGGGGCAAGTTCTGCGGGCTGTAGGCTGTGGGTAGCCGGGGCCCGTCAGACACCGGTCCCCCCAGCGTGAAGTTCCTGATAGTGTTCAGGGGGGTCAACGGAGGCGGGACTCTGAACGAGTCCAGCGGGCACGAGAACGGTTTGCGGTCGGGCATCGACTGCATGTCCCTCTGGCACGGCGGCTGGAAAAAGCCGGCGTAGTCCGGGATGATGGGGAACAGCCCGGCGTCCGCGCTTGGCTTTGGGGAGGAGTATGATGGTGGAGGATAGGAGATCGGACAGGTGGAGGTGGAGAGGAACGCGGACGGGTCTTGATACACCTCCCCGCATCCAGAGTAGGGCGGTGGGGGCGAGTAGATGTGCTCCATGTCCGCCTGGTTCTGCGCCATGGTGCAGCTGAGAGTGCTGGAGAAGTGGCTGGGGGAGACTGAGGAGGCAGGTGACGAGGATGCTGAGGATGGCTGGGTCATGCCCAGGATCCCCGCGCTCACGATGTTGATCACGCCCTCTGGGTTCCAGTTTCCTGGGTACTGGGAGTCGATGGAAAACTTTCCCATGTAGGTGAAAGTTTGGTTGCGAGGGCCAGCTGGTTGCGCGAAGCTGCTGGAATAGGTCAAGTCGAGGGAGCGCTTCTCCGTGCTCATATCCCCGCCAATTAAGCCATCTGCAAACAAATACACATAAAACAAGGTTTAGGTACACGTAAAAGAAGGCTGGCTTATGGATCATTCAACTATTGGATGTAGCTTTTACGCAAACCGTCCACTGTAAAACCATCGGTAAATAACATCAACACTAGGCAACGTCTTGAAGTAATCAAATAACTTTGGTTTCCACTTGAAATAAATAAGCAAACGCGCGTTTACAGTTTAAGCAGGTCTGGTTTGTTTCTTTTTTAGTTTTTAGTAGCTACACGTTTTCATTTTCACTGAAAAGCATCAGTTGCTAGCGCTGTATAAACACAAAGCACGTGAGGATGGAAGCGCGCAGCATTCTTACCTCCCGGGTTTATCTGCTCGTAATGTCCTCCTAAATCACCGTTTGGAAATATAGTCACAGAGGCTGGCAGTGATGTGGCGATCTCGTCCACTGAGTAGATGCTCTCGGAAAGAGGGTGCACGAAGCCGCCAAGAGTTACAGGGGCTTTCTCCAAAGTTTTAGCTGTCATCGTGAAGTCCTAAGAAGCACTCGTTCGGATGCTCACAAACTGTTTTGTGCCAGTGCTAACGCTCGCTCAAAATGTTACATGTGGAAAGCTGTCAGTGAGTTTAGCGTCCACTATGATGCCATCTGACGGCTCTGTGTTGTTGAATGACAGATCCTTGTGGAGCTGCTAGTGGTAGTATGTATTTATGGCGAGCCTATCAATGTGCCGTTACGTCACTGACCATTTAAGGACTGGATGGCAAAAGACAAGTGGCGCTGCGCGATCTGATTGGCCACAGGCCTTGTGACGTGTGAGGTAACACTTGTCAATGGAGAATCCTTTCTGTAAAGCCGCTCATGCATAAAACCAATGTGCTGGGAGGGAAAAAGAGCAACGTATATTGCTTGTTGTGTAAAAATATTTTTAGATATCAACAACAACAAAAAATAAATAAAGCATGTGTTTGTTTACTAAAATATATTAAAGCCGAAGAGTGGGGGGGAAACTAAGGTTTTGATACAACGCATCATTCTCAATCAGGAATTCCGGTTCATTATCACGCCATAAATGGTTTTATCCGGTAAACAGTTACACCCCTTCGTCCATTTATGGAGCATATTCCGGAAATTGAGTATCGGAAACTCGCGAGTGTTGCCGAGCAAAGAGACGCGCCTCAACCAGCATCAGAAAACCACAATCAAATGAGAGACACAATCACGGAATTTCTACCTTTGCTTCAATGGCACAGTCGGAAAGTGCGCTACCTCTATTTGAATAGACCCCATGTTTTTGGAAAGAGGGAAACGTTTTTAGTAACTGCGTTCTATAATTAGAATGTTGCTGGAAAGTAGATGTATTTATGATTCTAAAAGTTTAAACTAAAAAAATATATTTTATGTAATTTATTTTTTATCTTTCTACTGTTTGTTGCGTTCATAGCCAAATGCATTAACGGTGCAGAAGATAATAATAATAATAAAAAAAACATCAAAGCTAGCCGCGCGGGAATTTCAGTCTCAGCGAAATTGGTTCACTATTATGTTGCTGTTCATGTTATAGCCTAGACCAAAACAATTTAACGTAGGCTACTTCAATAAATTCGACTCTCCTCTTGCTCCAAAACTTTAGGGCGAGAAACTAAAACTTTCCAAATGTAAATGTCTGTATACGTAAATAGAAATGCTTTCCGATGTGAGGTTTAAAGATGCGACTAAATTAAAAAGATGATAGAAGTAAATTCCCCTCGTGGGTTTAGAAACTGCTCTTAGTAAGACATACGGGGGAGGAGGGAGATGAGGTCGGAATTTGAGCCAATGATTTTAGTCTATTACAGAATCAATTCATATTAAATAGGCTGCGTGTCCAAAAATGTACAGCTTTTCTTTGACCGACTGAGCTTCCTGTATGATGCACTATACTTTAGGTAATGAATAATTGATATGTTTTGTATTTGTTTTCCAGTCTTACATCTACAACGACCTTTAGATATGGTTAATTTGGGATCTAAGGTGCATTAAACAGATGGCCAGCAATTAATCTAGTTTAAGTTTGCACGACTTGCTTTTGCCTTAAAGAAATCCACATGACATCATAGCGAAAAGGAGAAATCACATATTAAACATTTTTTCAAAGTTTAATAGCCTAGAAGTCGATGCCGCGCGCGCTCGATGAATTGGAGTCCGTGTCTGTGTCTCAATCACACACTAGTGGTTGAGAGCTGCTAGTCAAGTCACTACTCGTCTTCTCTCTGCGTTATGACTGTTGGAATGATCGCTTAAGTGTATGTGTGTTTTCAGGGCATTTATGTTAATCTCTGGAAAAACTCTTCCATTGAACTTCCGACATCCCACACATTAAGTAGACGGCCGGTATGACTGTGCGTATGGTCGCATATATAAGAACTTTCGCAGCATTTACAGTAGACTACCATTTCGCTATAAAACATCTCGGGATTATCTGAAAAAGAGCCATTTCTCCAAAATAAACAGGATATCAGAAGCAGACATAAACCCACATCCGTTTAGATTTCCTCACGTGCTTAATCCTGGTTGCGTTTTAAACTTTTCGAAAATGATGGACATTGCGCACTGCCGGAGATTTGAATAGGCCCGTAGCCTATGTCAAGTTTTATTGTGTAAATAAGTACTACTTAAAATAGTCTATATGGAGTATATATTAATTTAAAATATTGCTAAACTCATAACATATATAATAACTCATATATAATAGCCTATATATTACAGGCTGCTCGTACTTATATATGCATATAGTTTTACTCGACCTGCGTGGGTTATGTCTCATTATTTGGACAGGGGGCAGTATATGTCCCTTTACCGCAGACTGACGCTTCAAATCGCTTTATGGGAGAGACAGAAAAACTCTTTTTGCATTGTTACTCTTTTAGATGAATAACTGATATAAACTCATTAGCATAGTTATCTCTTTAAGTAAAAAATCACAGTGGACTCTGCAGGAGTTTATAACTTGCCTGTTAATCTTATAACTGCAGGGGGGAAATTAATAATTGTTTATATAAATATTTTTTTTAATAAAGCAGTATTTTATTGTAAATTATTTTAGACAAAAACAACCAAATGATGTCACTATCTTAAAATCAAGTGTGGTTTTGTACAGTAATATTCTTTACAGTTAAAAATTTCAATCATGTTAGCAGTGCAGAAGGAATTTTTTGTCCCGCTCATTTGCACTGGAAATTTCTCACATACATTAACTATAAAGTCCGATTTATTTTATAAATATCATGCATTATTGACAGCAACAACCACACACTGTATTCTCTGCAATCAGTCTTCCAATCCACATTATAAGAGGAAACCTTTTTTTCTTCTTTTTTGGCTATTGCTTCACACCAGAGATGGTATAACGTTTGTTAAACAACAAAGAAAATGTTCTTTAGGGTTGGAGCATGTCCTGATTTTTGACAATCAGATCATTAGCAAATCAAATAATTATTTTAGCATTATATGTTCTTCAAGCTTGACAGCCACTTGAATGGGAGTCTAAATCAGCCCGCACACAGGAAACCTCAGTACACACCCCCAGTTTTGATACTACAATGAAAATCCCCAAAGCTTCCTGTTGTCCATCAATCACATATATTTTTATCGCCACCCATGCAAGCTAGGGTTATTTTTGAGAAGGTGTTGCTGTCATCATACGCATGGCTTGGGAACAGTTTGTGATCTCAGAACACCATCAGAGTGTCATAATTACTGAATGATTTACAAATGGAGCCATCTGTTGCCACTGCATACACTTATCGCTGACTCTATGGTGGATGGATACTACTGAGATGTTAGCGTATAAACCAGAGCTTCGGAACGCACAAAAAAAATAAAGCGTCTATAACAGTGTCAGTGGTTTTGTAAAGAACCTTTAAAATTCATGGAACTTTTTTGAATGCACAAAAGGAACCTTGAGTGAATCCTTTTTAAATGACTACCTTTTACCACTGAGAAATAGCCAAGAAAGCCAAAAGTCATCCCCCACGCCTAAATTGAGCGGACATTTTCAGGGCTGTTAATCGGCTTTGTGGGTAATGATTTAATAAGGGCCCCATGCATCCGTAACCTGTCTGAGATCCCCTCTAGTCCACACGGTCCGCTCTGAATCTTTTATCGCCGCTGTCGCTCAAGCGGGCAATTAGTAAGAAGGTCGTGTCGTCATAATGACATCTCAGTAGATATCGACTGGAGTGTGTCCCCGCAAATCACCCTAAACGCTCAATAGCGAGTCAGGGCCAGCAACACGCCACAGTTACATTAACACTCGCGGACGTTTAGTGCCGAACAGCTTTGCTTGTTTGTCAGGCGCGCCGGTGCTTTTCTTTCCCCGTGAATAAAGAGTGCAGCGAGTAATGTGACAGAGCGCAGCCAGACTGATTACAGGGACGTGTCAGCCGCTGTTAATGGGGGAAGCCCTTTAAATATTGTCTCGGTCCGGGGCCTGAACATCCATAATGAGGAGGTAAGGAACCTGGTCCTGTATTAATTGCAAAGGGAATAAGAATTGGCTTTGAGATCAAGCTCTTGTAGATCGGTGGTGGATTTGCATTTATTTGGTTTTACCTCGTGACCTTATTGACCTTTCGTGTTTACATCAGCATCCGAAAAGGCCATCAGCAACTGCTATGATATGAACGGGTTAGTCGTGGCTGTATGACAGCTCCATAAAGAAGCTCAGCTCGACACAAAAGTCTGCACAGAAGAGCGGCGATCTTTACCGCTGACTGTCGCATCTGAATGCTTCACATTTTCAGGGATTCTTTCATCCTCCCCCACAAACGAAAGAAGGAAACTTCTTCAGATGCATGTGTCTTTTGTTATACGCCTACAGATGCAAAAATGTTTGCACACTGTGCAGAAGTGGCCCGCTTTGGCAGAGCGTGCCGGGCCCGCCGAATGCCCATTGGCAGCTGGGATCTGGCTGTCCCTGCTGGGAATGATGGTCTCAATGTAATGGACACCCACACATGGCAGCCACTGAATTCAAGAGCTTTCTTTCTTGCATGTGCTCGGGGTCTCCCGGGGTCAAATGACTCCTGCACATTGAGGATACATAGAATGACATCCTTCTGCATCAGCCTTTGCTTTGTTTTTCAGGTCTGTTTCATTGTTCTCTATTACTCATCAAATTGTCCATGAGATCAGCGCACACAACAAAAGGCTTTATGATATAACTGTACTCACAAATTGAGTAAATAGGCCAGTTCGCTACTTCACTATTATTACTGTTTACTTTCTATGCATGAAAACATCTGTGAAATTATGTTGATGTCAAACAATTCATCACGATTAATCGCATACACAATAAAAGTTTTGGTTTACATAATAAATGTGTGAATACTGTGTATATTTATTATACATATACATATATATATATATATATATATATATATACAGTATATATATATTTATAAATACAAACACATGCATGTACATGTTTAAGGGAAATGTGTTATGTTTATATGTTAAATAGAATTATATATAATATAAAATATAATATGAATATATAAATGTATGCGTATTTACATTTACATATTAAAAATACAAAGTACACATGCATTTGTAACGTAAACAAATATTTTGATTGAAAAAAACTCAGATTTTAATTTTATTTTATATCTATCTGTCTATCTATACTCGTACAAATTAAGGTTCTTAAAATATCTTTTTATTCTATTAATGTAAAGAACTCGTTTTTTTTTATTATTATTATTTTATTTAAAGAACCTACCCCTTTTCCACAATATAGGAACTTTTGTGCATGGAAAGGTTCCATATTTTACAGTTTCTTCTGTATCTATGTTCTAAATATAATTTGATCATAAAATGTCATTTTATTCCCAGTACCCAAAGTTAGCTCAAATTTAAGACAGAAATAATAAGGGTCAGGAGCATTGCAGTAATTGTGTGTATTCGAAAAAGGAAAACAGGACAATTTCTAAATCCGCTCCAGGAACGGAATGTCTCTCCAAACTGGTCAGGCATATGACAATACACCATAAAGCAAGCTGTCAAGTTCCGCCCACAAAATTCAGATGAGGTTTGTCGAAGAGGGGTGAATGGACACAAACCTGCTCTAGAGCCAGCTGAGATCTAAAGACTAGCCGTGGGAGACTCCGCACAACATGAATTGTTCTTTTTATCGAGTAGGAGGCCGTTTTTCTTTGTGAATTTGTGTAGGTGTTACTTTTCTATAGATGCTCACCTTCAAAGGACTTCTTCGTTTGTGCTAGTGGTATTGGCGGGCTAACAATTGTTCTACTGTGTTTGTTTTTTGGTAATAATAATCTGTTTAAATGTCCTATTTATGTACAAGATCCTGACAGAGGATTATTCCATGGCCTTTAGAGAAAATCATTGTCTTTGTATCTGCAATATATTTGGAAGATGTAAAGGCATTTAAAAATAGTTTTTACATGTTTTTTTCCTGATTCCTAATTCATAAATATTAGTTTTTTTATTTAAATACAACAAAAATAGTCAGAAGTACTTTGTATTTTATAATATCTAAACCAGTTATTGCAAAAATAAAAGCTTTCAATATGAATTTTCAACTCAAGTCTATTTTTCTAATTACATGCATTTTATTCTAATTTGACATTTTTTGAAGGACAACATAACATCAAGTCAATCTGAAACACTCAGATGACATAATTGCTCACAGAAACAGTGGAGAGCAATAATACCTTTGCGGAAAAAAAAAGTTTCGCCCCGGTATTTGATGTATTCTAATATCCCATTATCCACATTATCTAAATTAAGGTCCCTGCTCACAGAGACAAGTACTGTACACCCACAGGTTCAACATCATGCAGCATTACAGTACATTAAAGTGCACACACACACACCACATGCTCAAACACATAAGGAAACACTGGGGATGGTGAACGCTATACTCACATTATCAGTGCAGCATGGAAAGTGGCTCTTTGTGACTTCCCATCATATGAGTGGGCTCCTCCAAGAGCTTCACACCGCTCCAATAGCAACACAGCGCTCCACACACACTCACACACTCCTGGGATAGCTGGTGCTCCTCATGCAAACTGATCTGGTTTCAAACTGATAGTCTATATTCTACCATGTGGCTATATGAGGTGCTGTCTAACTCTCTTGCACTGTTTCATGGGGGTGTAACAAAGTGGAAGAAGGAAACTCAAGACAATGGTTGGACTTTATGTGTATCCTACATCTTTGACATTGAAATTGTCATGGTAATGTTAAGTCAGAGGTACAAGAGCTGAAATGCTTTGACGGACAGAGTCGTGGGTTGTGGTGTCATTCAAGCATCTTGATAAAAGGGTGGACAACGCAACCATGCATGCAACATGCACGTGTGTGTGTGACCTGTTCTAATGTTCATAATATTTATTGGCAAAACAGTGAATTGTTATCTAAAATACTTCTGTTAGTCCTGAAAAATTTGAACACACTCTTACTTTTATGCATAACTTACAATAGACTATTTAAGCACTGCAAAAAATAGCTTATCTTAGTATTTATGTCTTATTTAGTCAGTAGCTACAAATTCTAGAATTAAGATAATTTTACTAGATAAGCAAATGACTTTTAGTCTTGTTTCCAGAGGGCAAAAACTAAATTAAGTGCATTTTAAGACGATCTGCCAGTTGGGTATACTTCAAATATTCCTAAAGCAAGAGTATTTTACTTACTCACAGGCAGATAATATTACTTGTTTTAAGAATTTTGAGATGTTTTGATTAGTAAGTAATAAGTAAGATAAGCTATTCTTTGTAGTGAGGACATATTGAAAAAGGACTTAAATAGCATTAACATACTAGTCTTTGTTTTATTAACAATTTTGAAAAATCTTTATTGAAAAAAAAGTGTTTTTTTTTTTAAGTGCAACCATCAATATGATGAAAACGTGAACGAGATCATATAAATTAGCCAGCTTGATCTCACGACAATTTATACATATTTTACATAGTGTCTATTTTGTACAAATTCGTCCGACCTCTAGCATTTTGCTAAATATGTACACATAAATACATATTTTCTGTACTAATGACCTATTCCTAACTCTGCCCCTAAATCTTCCAGTCACCTGGGTTTAAACAAATCATACAAAATTGTACAAGTGAGGTCGTACAAATTAGACACTTCGTAAAACACATACAAATTGGTTGTGAGATAGTGTTTGAATAAAACTCTCTTGATTTGAATTAGTAAGCAACTTTATATAAAAAATCAACTTTAAGTAGATTTAACGTAACTGCAATGTAAAGATCACTAAAACTAAACTAAAATTAGGCATGTCTTGTTATGCCGCAAAGTAATAATCATAGACAAACTGCTGTCAGCAGCGGTCTCATATTGACACTGGTTCTGATCTGATCTGTTCTCAGAGCACCGTCCTACTGGGGCAGCAGGTCATATCCCAACACAAGCTTCATTATTACTAATTATACCCGGTCCATCATTGACTTTTGCCTTCCCTATTAGCAACATCAGCCATTAACACTAATGTTTTGTTTAACATCGAAGACGCAAGACTTTTTCCTGCTCTCTGGGACTGACTGTAGCATAATGGGTGAACATTTTGAGCCTCTGTACACTCTCAAATTCAGGCATTAAAGATATCCCAGGTATCCCATTAATTTCAAAAGTTTCTGATAAACTTCTCAAACTTTGTGGTAAAAATGGTTGTGAATGACATGTTTGTAAAATGCAAAGGCTGTAGGTTTAATGTGACCTTAACTTAATATAAACCAATCGCATTCTCTCTTCTGTTTATTCAAACAAGCACACCACTTTCCATAACAACAACTGGAATATTGTGAATATTTGATACTTCATCAATGGATATATCAGCTTGTTTCTCACATAAAAGCCATGCACAAGTTGCATAGACTGCTTTTTTTGTCATTTTGCAGCTTGACAGATATGAACTATCATGGCGTGTAAAACATCTAAGTGAAGATTCCTCAAAATTTCTCCTGTGGTGATCTTGGGATAGGAAAAAAGCTATAAAAGTATTTTCATTTTTAAGAACAGAGAGCATAAAACTTAAAATCTGAATTAGAAAAATCTACAATAGTCTTCGCAGACTATTGTATGTTGTAAGACAACACTGCATAAAATATCATAAAACTGAACAAAAAGCATTCAAGATGTGAGATGATACAAAGATTTTAGGTGTGTGTGTGTGTGTGTGTGTGTGTGTGTGTGTGGAGCAGCGCGAACGTATACAGCACAGAAAATTAAGCAAATGGCATCATTACAAGCGTTCATCTTGGCTTGCGAGGGGTGCGGGAGATGATGGGGTGTCTGTGTCTTCGGCGGTCTCAACAGACAGAGCTGCATGTCAGGCGCTGGTAACAAATGGTTCTGCTAAATCAATCTTTAATTTGATGCCAGCCTTTTGCTAATGGAGAGTCTTGTTAGAGTCTTAGCCTTTTGTCGGCTCAGTCAAAGTTTACCCATTATGCTGCAGATCCATCATTTCTAGATGTGGTCAGTAATGAATTGTGTGCATCAGCATCATTAGAGGTTTATGAACCAAAAGCTTCCACCTATTAAATGGAGCTATTAAAGACCCTCTTAATGTTCACCCTGTTTAATGGTGAGAAATAGACTAAAGCAGTCACGGGAGAAAAATTAGTTGATTTTGATTCATTAGACGCACGCTCATTTATGTGATCCTGAGTGATTGCTTTCTAATACACTGTTTCCCCCCAAAACAACAAAAGGACGTAATGTCTTCATCAGGAAGATCATCTTATTTAAGAACTTGTTTGTGAGATTTCACAATGACTAACAGCTTTGCACAAGTGCAAAATAAAATAATGTTTGACACTGATGAATCCAGAGTCTTGAATATGGTTAAAAGGCATAATTTGTGTTAGTGTGAATGTGTGTGATTTTTCTTTTCTGATACACTGACGCATGTGTTTGTGTCATTTCATTGAAAACTTGGTGTTTTGGGATTTAAATTAGACTTTTCTTCATTTCATCCACTATCCTGCTGCTAAAAATGTGTATTGCATTGTTTTTATTTAAACTGGTTACCTCATTTATTTGTGTACATTATTGTTGTTTTTTACATTATGCAGTTTTCATGCATTTCATGCATTTTTTATATATTTAACCTTCTAGAGCCCATCATATAGACTTGAAGGTGGGCTCTTTTGAATTGCGCCAGTGAGGAACCACCTAGTAACTTCAGAGGAATCACTCTAAACTCTTTAGCAACACCCTAGAATCCAGTCAGAACATTTCTGGCTTCAGCAAACATTGGGAAAGTTGTCAGGCCACCTCTAACATCTTGGCGGAGAGTTTTGCACGTGCAAGCACCAGTCACGTTGTCTAGAGATAATGTAAAAATCCCAAATCCTTCACTTCACCATTGCAGAGACTCTGGCATTTCGCACAAGCCATTATTTAGAGTGAATCAATAAGCTTTTATTGTTTAATCATTAGCAGTGATTCCATGACCCTTTAACATGTTAGAATACAATTAAAAAGTGCATCTTTTTCAGAAATAATGTGGTAATATAATGTTTTTGGACACTTAATTGCATGTTATATATGTGTTATAATTATATTTAATTAAAATGCAGTAAGTTGAACTTAAAAATGTCTTTTAGTGCACTTAAATAGAATTTAAGTATGATGAAATTTCAAAAATACTTTATGTAATTCTTACTGATGTAATATTAAATAACACACTAACATACTCTTTAAACAATAAAAAATGATTTCAAATGGAATGCTTGAAAATTTATTTTTAAAAGTTTTTTAATGTTATTGCAAAGTGCTCTTTTTAAGTACTTAAAGGGATAGTTCACAAACTAAATGTAAATTGTGTCATCCTTTCTCACGATCTAAATTAATTTTCTTTCTTCTTTTGATCACAAAAGAACATATTTTAAAGAATGTTGTTAACCAAACATTTGCTGGTCTCCATTGACTTTCATGGTAGGAAAAAAAAACTATGGGAGTCAATGGGAACCAGAAACTGTCTGACTTGGGTTAAACAGAAGAAAGAAATTCATGCAAGTTCAGATCAACATGAGGGTGAGTAAACAATGATAGATTTTCCATGTTCTATTAATACAATGTCATCTGCAAGTAGACTAAATCTACTTTTATGATCTGAAGTACAAGGGCTCTTCTTTTAGCAGTTTTTGAACATTGCATTGCTAAGCCATTTTCATGATGGGGACCCGATTTCTGGTTTTACCATCACTTACTTTATTATTTTAGATCATATCACATACAGTTCTCTCTTGTTGTCTGAGTCAGTGTTTGGAATTTTTGAGAACATTTTTGGACTTGGCCTGAAACTCAGTCAAGATCTACCTATCATCCAACACCATCCCAATGCACGTCTCTCTCAGCGCTCTGGGAGCTAGGTAAAGTCAGAGCAGCGGCGCGGTTGTCCAGGGGAGAAGAAACAAAGGCCCAGTGGCAGGTCCATTCTCCCCCAAAGCTGATACCACCTGCAGGGGCCGGCCCCTCTCCTGAGCGTCCCAGCACAGCTCTCCAAATGATGATTAATCACAGGGGGCCGAGGGGGGGGCTCGGACCCTGACACGGCCATAATGCTGGTCACCAGAGTCTGGATTGGCCAGCAGCAGTCAGTGGGTGGATGTCCACAGAAGATGGATGACCTCGGCGAGAGCTCGGACTCCTGTCATTAACAAGAGAGAAAAAAACAAAACAACAGACAACAAAAAGAAAGGCAGCTCGGTGTGAGGGAGACTCGGTTTGTGTGGGAATAAATGAGAGTTTTGACATTAGCAAACGTTTAAGACACCCAACTTTCCCAATGCGAAGTAGTCTGAGCCCTGACACTACATGACAGCCGTGAACTTCTGGAAGTTTGAGATCGTTTGCTCTCATCAGCGGAAAGAAGAGCCGCGGCGAGCCGAGATTTTCTCTGACAGTTACAAATGAAGCCGCGATTCATTATTTTCCAGGGAATTCGGTCTTCTGCAGACGAAGATGGAGATGCAGCCGTGGCGTCACTGCCCATTTGGATGGAGATGAATCAAGGCACTTTAGCCCAGACGCAGCACTGACAATCACATCAGCGAGGCTATCGGACTCCCCTCTACTCCTCGTGGACGGATCCGGTGTGGAGCGGAGCGGGTAATAAAGGCTCCTACTGAAACCCCATTAAGCCCGGTCTCCAAAGACCAGCTCATTAGCATAGCGGAATATTCCCCCCGTTTGTGTAATTCTATAAACTCTTATTGCTTCCACTATCCTATTCTTAAATGACGCTAATAATGTGGAAAGTTTAGCTGTATAAATGAGGGTGTTCTCGCGCTTTTGCAGCTTGTGTTCGTTTTAATCCGGGGTCTGGTTACCTCATTCACAATCCCCCTAATGACCCATCTTTGTTAATTAAGCAGACGAGGATTGAGGAGGGAGGAGGAAGGGGGGTGCAGATGCGAGAAGAGCCACGTTTTTTCCTTTGTTGTCAAACTGACACCAATGCCTGTTGTCTGTCAGGAATTACGGACAGATTAGGTCATAACCGTGCTATATAGTGTTCATTACATGTTAAACAGCGCATTATTAACAAACGAATGATCTGTTGACCTTTAAATGATAAAAAAATGGGCTATTATTGTTAGATCGTTATTGTTGATCAAGAATAGATTACACTATTTCAGTCTTTAATAAAAACAAGAATTATTTTTTGCTCATGAAGAGTCATTTTAATGCATTCATATAGGCTCTGGTTGAATATCTGAAATTATGCAATCTGCCTGTTATTTTAATGATATTTTCAGCTACCAATATGTATGTTTCTTTGAAAAGTGTGGTTTTTGGAGCTGCGGTTAAGCAACATATTTCTTTGGGTACGGGTCAAAATATGTTAACAGGAGACCATGTAAAAACTGAAGCTTTTGGTGGGAGAGATACAGCCATAAGAGGTGCATTTTACACTTTGCATATAGTAGTAGTTATTAACATTAGTGGGTAGTGGGAACAAAAGAGCAAACTGGTTACCTGTAGGCCTGCAGTCTATTTTAGAAACTCAGCTCCTCCAGCATAGGGCTTCAGTGGGTGTGAATCAAAGATCTGGAAGTAGACGAGAAAAGCCTTGTTTAAAATGCATGTATACATTTTTGTATTTATGTTGCTCTCAGGCTTCTTTGAAAAATGTTAGTTATAATAAATAGTACTGATATGGTATAGTGACTTAGTTTATTGTGTTTTGTTACATAATGAAAAATGTCAAACTATATTTAGTAGAATAGCTATTAAAAGACTTAAAATAACTTTAAATGAACATCTGTTTCCTTTATGTTTTTATTAGGTGATAACAATTTTATTATAATAATAAGGCAGGTCATGCAAATGAAGGCCTTCTGGTTGATGTAATTTCCATTTTCCTTTTGTGGTATGATTTCCTGTTGATTACAAACGGAAATAATATTTGGTCTCACTTTATATTAGGTGTTTTTTACAAATACACTTTATTTTATGGGAAAGTTTAGGATTAAGGTTTGGCTTAAAAGTTAAATTATTAAATTATGCATAGTAAGTTGTTTTTATAATAGTAGGTACATGTAACGTGTTACAAAATGTGTTACCATTTTTAAAAATATGACTACAATAAATAAAAACGTACTGCACGCGCACAATACATGCACAGTATTGATTTTTTTTACTACAATGATAATGCAAAGTATTAAATACACTTCATATTAAGTATTTCCTAATAATTTTTTAAATATTTTTTTAAACTTTATTATATTATAGGATATTATTACTTTCCTCACAGTCAACATTAACACCAGTTATGCATTTTTAATGTGTCATAGCTAAGTAACATGTACATACTATATAATAACATCAAATTAAGATCCTAAAATTATATGTGCATCTATAATAAATATTAGATTAGTGTTACTCAATATCTATTTGTGTAATTACTCTGTAATTCTAAATGTGTATTAAAGAAATAAATGAATAAACTGAAAAGAAGAGGTGCATTTGTGTGCATAAACTGCATATTTAATGCGTATATGCATACCTTTTATGAAAGATGGTCACGTCATTGACCCACATCTAATGGCGGAACTTCCCAGCACTTTCATTTGGTAATTTCTTAAGGTGTCAGCAGGACGGTGTACGTTCTTGCACTGTAGATTTTTCCTTTATCACACAACATCCTGGCTCTTCCTGTGACGCCCTCAGTTTCTCAGTGCATGAATGTCCCTAATACAGTAAAAGTACAGACAGGGCAATTTTCTCTGACATGCGCTGCCATCTTGTTTTGCTCAGGCAGACAAAGAGGGGCTGACTGATGGCTTTGTTAGGCCAGTCAAGCCCTTGACAAGCGAGCTCCATATTCAAAGCACCTTCTTCCTGTTCCTCTGCATGGCTCAGGATATAGCGGTGCAGCCCTGCTTTAGCTCGTAGGTTAATGTTCAACCAGGTACAGGAACTGACGTTGTGCTTACGTAGTGGAAGTGTGTCCCCCCCGCGCTTACCATCATCAGTCTCTCCCGACAGCTAGCTCCACTTAGCTTGTTCTCAGCTTGTAACGCGCCATGTCCAATTAGCTCTCGGGGTGCTTCGTCTTCATCCCTGAAGACTGGAGAAAGCAGCGGGCTGCTCACATCGACCATGATGGAGAAGGCCTTGATTGGACAACAAGATGTCCTGCAGCCACAGTCCAGACTGAGTCAGCTAATCATCAACTTTGTGTCCACTCCTAGAAGTGAAAGTCTGTGGCCCGGACAGGAAGTCTCAAACTGGGCCCTCAGTGCCAGGCCGGGGAGGTGAGAGACGCTGCTATTGTCTCTAACGCCTTGTCGGTGCATTTCTGCTGATGAAGACATTGACTGAGTTTCAGCAGGAAATGGAGATGAGAGGCCTTCATCAGGAGTCCCGAGCACACAACAGCACTATTATTGGTTATGCTTTTTTAAAATGTTTTTGACGAGCATGCATTTCATTTTATTTTTTAAACAATAATCTAGAGAATTTTAAATTTTAGCATTTTTGAAAGCTATGATCATGTAAAGTATGGAATAAACACTAACCTTTAAAATATTTATTTGTGTGAAAGTCATTTGCATTAAGTTTGATACAAGTTAGATCTGTGTTAATTTTAGGGTGTACTTGTTTAGAGTCACTAAAGAACGTTAGATGAAATATAAGACGTGTTGTGTGAGTTAAAAGTTTTCGGTGAAATGATTTTTAATGTACAACATTGCTAACCAAGCTGTAATTAATGAAAATAGGTCTTAAAATAATAATAATTTAAAGCATGAAATAATCATAAACTATTTTTGAAAAAACATTGGTTTCACTTTATTTTAAGGTGTCTTAAAATATGTTTTAAGTCTATATGTTGTACTTAATATATGGTTAAGGTTAAGTTTATGGTTTGGCTTAGGATTACTTGCTTGTAATTATGCATAATTCCATGTAACGTGCAACATAAAGTGTTACCAAAAAATGACTTGAGAGAAAATCCTTTGTATTCATTTTTGCACTAAGGTGTCATTTCTACCATGATTTTATTTATTTATAAAATATAAAAGATGTTGTAGAAAGGAAACAAAAGAAAACTCATAAATAATTTTTTCAGTAGAATGCTTTTAGTGCGCATGGCTTTCAATTAATATTGCAATTAATACTATAT
>JAUCNO010000082.1:9629385-9642579 GCA_032353835.1 Enteromius viviparus | reverse complement strand
CTATTTTATTTTGTATAAAGTGTAAAAGTTAGATTTCTAGAAGTTCACGTTGCTAAAAACACCCAAATCAGACATTAGCATTTTACAGACTTTCATGTCAGGATGTCAACTTACCAAAATGTCAATGTCAACTTACATGACTTGAAACCTGGAGTTATTTGAAGGCAGTTTTAACAAACATTATGTTTTCATTTTCATATGAAACTTCCCCGCATGCCTTTTTACAAGCCTTTCAGTATGACTAGCAAATGTCAAAGAACAAAAACAGTCATGTCTTAAAATTTTGCCTCACACTTTTTTCCTTTTTCGAAATAAAAGACATCTTCCGAGGCTGAACACAATCTCTCAAGAGCTATAATAAACGTATTTCAAGGTTCTTTTGCTAACAGCAGTTCGAGTGCTGCTTTCCGTTTACCGGAAAATGAAGTTATTCCCAACCCACCCTGAACCTACAGTCTCAACCAGCTTATAAAGGTTACAAAACCAAGAGAAAGAATCTGACATCAGCGGTGCGGAAATTGAATACATTTACCACAGCCTGAGCTATTAGAGAGAAAAAAATATTGCAGGATAGATTAACGTTCAAAAGTGATTATTGGATTGAGTCGAAATAGAATTACTGCTTTTGTCAGTATTGCAACATCTATAAGGATGTCAGCGATTTGGAAAGATCATTACAACCTTAAATTGTCTGCCAGGGATATGAGAATAGGCACTGGCTCATAGATTACCCACAGTCCTCCTGTGGCGTGATTGAGCTGCGCCTGCTTTGCTTGTGAGAAAGCATTAATCCTGCTCTAGACGAGGGTAAATTCTTTACGTTTGCTAAGTGGATGGAAGCATTAAGATCACGGTCTGTAATGAAAACCAAAGGTGACGTGTATGAAGAAGCCCGGGATGAAACTCTTTTTCAGAGTTCAAGGAATTTCACACAAGCTTTGTTTGTTTAATATGCGCAATCGGATTTAACCGCAGCGATTTTTACCGTCTTTCTTATCTCTAGTTAAGGTGAACTTCTGTTGAAGAAGAACATGCCAAAAACCTGTGAAATTCTCTTTCTCTTTCAAGTACAACGAGGCAATAAAAGAGGTAATAAAATCAGTAATGCCCTGATGTGGAAACATAGCCTGTAATGATGTTTTTGTATCTCAATCTTCCATTTCTCACCAATTAAAACAGTTCAAATGAGCTCACCCAGCTGCATCATATTTCTCCATGCAAATGATGGGAATTTGGTTTGTTCTCCAGTGACAGTAAATCTAATAAATACCACAATTTTCTCTCTTTTTTCCTAAATGATGAAATGCAGGTGCAGAGTAATTGGTGTATTTATCCTTGAGGAAGTGATATGTCTGAAGAGAGAGACTGCATGAAGGAAATAAGGCTGACGAAACTTGGTGATCAAAGACGGCCTGATATGTGAGATGTGCGCATCGACTCGCTGGAAAGAGTCCATGTGAAATTTTGGATGTGAAGAAATCTGCTTTATCTAATTTTCTGAAATAATTTCACAAAAGCTTATCTGTTTTTGATGTGCAATCAGCAGATCGGACTAAATAAAGATTTATATTCTTTAAAGGTGTCTTAAATGCATGTGCGCATGAATGAAGCGCAAGTACACTGCAAAATGTTTCATCAGCATGGTAACATCAATATCAGCTGCTATATTTGTTTACTTCTTTAATTAACTCTTTAACCTTTTCTATGCCAGGGACTGTTTGTTTGTTTACTTACACTTAATGCTTCAATATGCAGGAATGAAAAATTGTGTTATTGGTTGACTCAAAACATTGAGTTTTGGTTGGTTTGATGCCAATTTTGTTGTTGTTGTTGTTGTTGTTGTTTTTACACTGTTACTACCAATGTTGTCTTGTTAAACATTTCAATGACATTAGTAAATTAAATTTACGAAAAAGCTGTATTTTCAGTAGTCATTGCTCATTGCGTCCGTATCACATGAGAAATCATTATAATATTGCATGCTGATTTGCTAATGAAGAAACATTTCTTCTTTTAAACAAAGTTATTAGCAGATATTGCATAGTAAGTTTAAAAGAACAGATTGTTTTCAAATAAATATTGTATTTAGTAACATTTTTGTGGAATAAATAATTAGTACAACTAATTATTATAATTTTGTACTTGTAAAACAAGTAATATAATAGTAATAAGCCAGTAATAAACATGTAATTACTATTAATAGTAATAATAATATAATAAACTAATAAACTAGCATTTGTTAATATGTTAAATAAATACATTTGTTTATAATAAATATGCAATACTTTATTTTTAAGGTGTCTATAATACAGTAAGAACTTAGTAGTAGCCATTGTACTTACATAAAGCAAAATGTAGTTACCATGGAACAGGTTGTACTTACAGTTTGTAATTATATAATATAACAGCTACAGTAGCTTCTAGAGGTGGAATGGTTCACAAAACCCACGGTTCGGTTCGTATTGCCGTTTTAGGGTCACGGTTTTCGGTTCTGTACGGTTCTTGTTATTTTTTCCTTTAATCTTTTAACACTCCTGAAATGTACTTCAGCATATGATATATAGCCTAATTATCCACAATTTAGGACACAGTATTAAAAAAGTTATATCATGTAATCATTCATAAACTGAATTGGATGCGTGTTGCACAATACTTGCACACAGTCGCAGTTCTATCTATTATTTTATTTTTGCTGTCATCATAGCGCGGATCGGGCCGCATTTTTCTGTCCGAACCCGGGCCGCATCCGACAGAGCTGTAACCAGTTTTTTTTCTCATACTAATGACACATGCACTTTTTTGTGTGGAAAGCCCGCTTTTATTAAGTAACTGTAGGAAGGCGTTTGAAAAAGCCGTTATAACACAGACGCACATTCACGCTGATGTGACCGAGCCCGAGCATCCTTTCTAAATATCTGTCCGAACTGCATCCGTCCTCTAATAGGTAACATGAAATGTTCCCACACACCAGAATTATACGACATTTCTACATGAACAGTATTGTGACCTGCAGCACAATACTGAGACAAGCATACCGAACGGTTCGTTTTTTTTTTTCATGAACTGTGCCACCCCTAGTAGCTACTGTTACATTAGAATTACAGAATATTACACAGGCATAAGTTACTTAAAATAAAAAGTTTTAAGATTGTACTTAAGTGTACTACATGTGTATCTATACTGTACACCTTACCTAGCCTCACCTTAGTTTGATATAAACCATTAGCACACAGCTTAAATACATGTAATACCTTTGTAATTGCACTAAAATGACAGAATATTGTAACGTGTGTAACAGTAGCTACCTGTTACGTTGACATAACTACATACTGTAATTACAGGCTCCTCCATGACGTAGTTACATGGTAAGTACATTTTATTTCATGTAAGTACAATGGCTGCTACTAAGTACCTAAATAGGTAAATACTTTAAATACTACCTTAAAAAAAAGTTGTATTTTTATTTTTGTTTTGCAAGCTTGTAGAGTGAACAAAATACTACTACTATTTATTAGTATTAGTTTATTACCAATAAAACAAGTAATAAAGTGGTAATAAATTAGTTATAAACCAGTAATTACTGGTAATAATCTAGTATTTACTCATTATTAAATAAATAAACAAATAAATAATGTTATCCACTCACAACTGGTCATGAAAAAAACTGTGAAGAAAATAATGATAAACTGAGGAACTGCAATGCTTAAGTGATGCTGAATATTATAGATATTGACGAGACTACTCAACATTTAAAGTCTTTGTCAGTTAGTGGTACACAGTAAACTTCTGCGACAAACACACCTCGCTGCTGAGCAGGGCTTGTTTTTAACCAAAACAACTGATCGCCATTCAATTTAACCGATATTAGCAGCCAGGGACCAGAGTTGACTAATTTACTCCTACTCTGATGTACAAACATTAGCAACTCTTCTCTTTTTTTAGATTGGACCTGGTAATGTCTTCGCCTCCCACTCTTGTACAGCTAAATGAAAGGCTTCTGTGGCTAAATTTCCCCCTAGTTCCTCCCACTCAAGTCTAACATCATTAGATGTACTTTAGGGCAGATATTGTTTCCTATCAATTCTATTCAAACGAAACGCGAGCTCACAAGCATCGTTATGAGGCAGCTAATAAAATCATACAAGGTGTTTATGTATGCAGGATTCTCAGGAAAGGGTAATCGTGCAGCTTATTAAAAGTGAACTTGCGTACAGCCTTTCTGAGCAGGACCGACACTGCAGCCTGTGTCACCGGTGAATCAGACGCCAGCAGTCGAGCGGCCAAGTCAAAGGTCACAGCTTTGCTCGCATGTTTATGGAATTGACACACTAATGCATTTGCGAGGTAAACATGCCAATGAACATGAATTGGAGCTTTTTTAATTTATAGCTGTAGTGTGTTTTAACATGCTTTTGGATATATTTTGAAAGAGCATTGGGATAAGAGAATGTACTGGTGTTTACTAAGACCAGCATCACTTTTGTTCACAATGATCCCTTCACCCTCAACGCATTCAACACTTTGGTTTTGCAGATATGAATGGGCTTGTGACTTGTTAAACAGAGGTGCGAACTCTTAAAAAACAACATTAAAAGTGCTTCACGATGGCGTAGAAATTTTGTCTAAATGGTTTCCATGACGAACCTTCAACATATTTCTGTTTCACAAAAGGTGGCAAAAGAAGGTTCTTTAGATTATTAAAAGGTAAGAAAGATATGTTTTTTTTAAGGACCTTTGACTGAGAACTATGAAGAACCTTTTAAGCTCTTTTATTTTTAAGAGTGTGCCATTACTTTTCTAAGTGATCAGATTGAAAAAAAAAATCACTGAAGAAGGAATCCAACACACAAAATATCATTGAGACTTGACTTGGGCCAATGAGCAATGTCCTAACCATATTGAAAAGACCATAGCCACTACCTAGCAACACCCTAGAAACCATTCAGAACTCCCTAACAATTACAAATCAATCGAGGAATAGTTTTAATTTGATGTACAAATAATATGATACATTTGATACTAAAGTGGATATATCTGCACATTAAACAAGTGTATACACAAAACCAGTCTAAAGTCGCTGGGGTAGATTTTGAGTAATAGCCAAAAACATATTGTATGGGTGAAAAACTTTAAAGGCGATGATTCCACCATCATGTTCGTACGAGGTGGCAAAATCATGCTAATTCGTACAAATTCATACCACCTCACTCGTACAATTTTGTACGATTTGTATAAACCCCGTTGACGAGTAGGTTTAGCGGTGGGGTTAGGTGTAGGTCATTCGTACTAATTCATACGAATTGGCATCTTGTACAATCAGTACGATTTAGCACAAATCATATAAATTTGAACGAGTGAGGTTATACGAATTAGCCACCTCGTAAAATATGTTTGAATTGCTGTGAGATTGAGATTCCAGATTTTTAAAGATGCTGTATTAATCTCAATGTCAAAACATTGACGCGGCTAGTTTTGTGGTCCAGGGTTACATATAATATATTGCTGCGATGGGGATGGCGAATATTCAGCCATGATTAGTGCTCAATGTCACATTTATATTTAGATCATATTTAACACCACTGTTTTAAGCACTGATAATAAGACAATTCTTCTAAATTGTAGCAAGATATAACAATTTTACTGTATTTATAATGCTGTATTTATATCAGAGTATAGCGTAACTTGACTATAACTGTAGTTAACTGTTATTTGGCATGCTAATTATCAAGAGCATTTGCCAGAATTTTCCTACAACAAATGCATTTTTGTCATATTAGTATGCATGACTAAAAATCAAACAATGTTGTGCAGTGCAGATTTTATTCAGTAATCTATTGCAGCATCAGGAAAATCCCATCAGTTGTGCTTGCTGAGGTCCACTGGCAGACTTCTCAGCAGTGACCGTGGGAGGCCGGCTAGTGTGGGGATTTCCTCCTGTCTCCCACTCGACCAGCAACTCTATTTGTCTGTTTGTCTCTCTCTCTTTCTCTCTCTGGCTCCTTATCTGACCTGCTTCTCCTCATCCTGCACTGTGTGAACCACAACAAAGTTTCTAATGCCTGTTATTTCATCTGATTGCAACTGTATTACTCTCACAGATGCTGAAATGGACATACATTTTGAAATCAGGTCAACTGTGTCAGGAAACTTATCTCAGCATCTATTATTAGATACATCCTACAGCGTCCTGTATAATGTTATAATGTTAACAGTAGGACCAAAACAACCAAAAACAAAACTGAGAAAACAAAAAAATGGTTATACCTAACTGTAAACATGATGATTATTGTTACTTTTTTAAATTACAGATAAGAAAAGCCGAAACTGTTGAGGGTGCTCCAGTACGGCAGTATAGATGTAACATATATTTTTAAGAATAAATCAAGCTTGTCTTCAATAATCAGTTAAAGTTACAATGTGGAAAAACACACACTGCATGCAAATCTCAATAAAAAACCAAAATATCCTCGACGCAAGGGTAAAAGCGATGATTTACTTCACTCTTCCTAATGCTTAGACGCAGCTTAAACGAAACACATCCATCTATTCAGTCAATGAGATTTATTCCTGAGGAAAATTTTCATATTCATATTTTTAATATTTCATTATCACTGCAACAGTCGGTAGAGTTATGACTGCAATAATACCAATAGCTCTGTGAATGAATCTTTTTCAAGTGCAATATGAAAAAGCTGTTTATGGAGTCATTAACCTTATAAGTGATATTAAGTACAGGAAGATTTTTCCCCAGACGAAAAGGAAGAATGATAACTTAGACTGACAGGCTTTAAATATAATGATATTATTAATTCGCTGGGTTGCGGTTTGTGAAAATCGCAATTTGTCAAATTTTAGACTCTGTGACCCAGAGGAGAACTAAATGATTCATCTTGGTTGATTATCTCATATTGCCAAATAACTCACAAGTCAGTTAAGTCGGCCAATGAGATTGGCTGTGACAAACACTGGATGTTTCCATTGTTTAGATTTTGCCATTTTTATGACCTGGGCGAAGCAAAAAAAGCACTTAACATAAACATTCAGTCGCTCAATGAGCGTTTTTTAAACACTGACAGTATAAGAGGAGATCTGATGATTGTTGTTTCATGAATTTGATAGTTAAATTATAATGTCATTTTAAATATAATAACATAATGTCAGGACAATAACGTGGGTCCTTAATAGTTTCAATCCATAAAACACTAAGGGTCAAGCTGTGGTGGATCATGCTTTACAATGATTATGTTAACAATACAACATAGTTTATTTAAATAATTATTGCTCTTTATTTTTTAGAAAATAATAATAATATGACTCAATTGTGTCAGGTCATTCATAACTGTCTGTCAGTCAGCACCAAACAGACCCCCAGTGACCTCTGACATCATCACCTTCACACAGCTGTCCAGTGTTGTTATAAAACCGATTCGTTCTGAGAATGGAATATTGCTTTTTAGATTTTAGATTAAAACGTTTAGCGATATTTTGCTTTTCCACTAGTATTTTTTTCAGTCTAGTCGATAGAGAACATCCAAAATACACATTAATGTGTTTATTTCATCTACGTGTGTCTGTAGATTAAAATTGCAATGCATGTCTTTAAAGAAAATTTCCTACCCAAAATGCACCACAGTTTCCACAAGATGATGTACATTTTGTTTCATCATCAGAACAGATCTGGAGAAATTTTGTATTACATAATGTGGATGCTTTTATGAACTGTTTGGACTTTCATTTTGACGGCACCCATTCACTGCTGATGATTTATTGGTGAGGAAGTGATGTAATGCTGCATTTCTCCGAATCCGGTCCGAGAAACAAACTCAAAAAAAAAAAATTCTTCTGCACCCAGCCTTAAATCTCCACTTCAGTAGCACTTACACGCATCATCTAACTATGTTCAGATTTTGTTGAGGGGTTTGTTGTTCTTTCAACTTTTGCCTGATTTATATTACTTTCTATTCCTAAACACAGTGATTTTTTTTATGTTGATAGAGTATTTTCTAACATCCAACTTACATTCAACCACACAAAATGAAATAAAACAAGAATTTTAAAGCGTAAAGCTTTTGACTTCTGTTCTGCGTATGTATGCAAATCTAGATATATTAACAATGTACTGTAATGTAGAGAGAATGTATGGCGATATATATTAATTTGACACCTGTGGTGTTTTGCTTTTTCACTGGTGTTTTCCCCCCGCTGTATATCCAGTTTAAACCACTTGAGAAAGTTTTGAGAAAGCTGACCACCTGACAGCGGTGAGAGCTGTCTGCTGGTTTAACATGTGTAAGAATATTTGTCAGGCACATTAGCTCACTGTGGGGTTCCCATTGTGTGTAAGGGGGCGGCCTTCAAAACCCCCATCACATTCCCTTTCTGTCTTTTAGGGCGCTCTGTGTAGGAGGCTATGTGGGATTCCCCATACAACAGCACCAAAAGCACATCGGAACCTGCCTCTGCTCGTCGACAGAATACCCGCTCTAAGCAAAATCCTTCGTGACGGGACAGAGAAGAGTGCAGAGGACAAAGAGAGCGTCCGAGGAGCAGCAGTCAGGCCGTCAGACTCGGGAAGAGTGTGGGCTGCAGCATTCTGCCTCCTGAGTAGCCGGGGGTCTTCTATAGCTTGGCTGGCTCATCATTACTTTTCAGGCCAGATTTCAGCCAGGTGAAAGAGGTGACGGGCCGTCCTCCTACACGCAGATTCCAGTGGACACTAGGCACGCTCTCTTACAGCTGTCAGCTGCTGTGACGTGCTGACAGTAGAAGAGCGACAGGAAAACACACATAATGGAGCTTATACTAGTTTACTACTTACGCAATAATGTACAGTATGCCTGTGATAACACTTTATTCCCCACTATATTATTCTAACTATAAGTAATGGTGCAATTTCGTCATTAAAGTAGGCCTGTTAGCAGACTGTCTGCTGAATTTCTGCGTAATCGTTATTTTAATGTTCCACATATTACTCACTTTGTAAGTATAACAGTAAGCATAACCTAATATAACAGTTCACTAATACAGTAAAAAGAGTTACTGTAATATGTCAAATGTTTTTGAGGTTTTAACAGGAGACATTAAGCAGTAAAAGTTGTCACATGACCTTATTGGAGTAAGTTACTATAAGCATCAAAACGTTTAGGGTTGGTTTGATTTTTTAAATTTTTTTTAAAGCTGAATTTAATTAAGCAAAAATACAGTAATACTTTTTCTTTCTTTCTTTTTTGCAATTTAAAAATAACGGTTTTCTATAATAATTTATATTACAATTATAATAATTTATACATTTCTGTGAATTATGATCCTTCAGAAATTTTTCTAATATGCTGATTTAATATTCAAAAGCCTTTCTTGTGATTATTATGTTGAAACAATGCTGCTTCATATTGCAGAAATACAGATATACTGCTCACATACTATTTTTGCCTACTATATAATAGTAAAAAGCAACTCATTGTTAGTTTTATTTGATTTTAGTACTTTGTTGGATACTGTAGACTAAGACATCAACTGATTACAGAACTATACTGGTAGTCAAGGGCAGGCTTTAATATCCCACATGTCTGATCGCTGTTGCTTTGTCCATTTAAACGAGGAATCATCTCAGTTACAGTAATACCAGTCAGGTATGGAGTGCCACAAAGATCTGTCCTAGGCCCTCTGCTATTTTCAATTTACATGTTGGTCCTTATATTATTAGAAAATCTAACGTTTAAATGATCACACGATGAGTGTGTTAAAAATAAAAAAAGATGATTTTCTAATATCAAATTCAGATTAGACCAAGATATTACTTATAACATATAAAAAAAGAGTAAAGAGAACTAGACATAGACATCATGGTTAGAGTCAAAAATGTTGGTGTTTGATTAGACAGCTATTTGCCTTTTCATAATCATATTTGCACAAGCTACAGGTAGACCTGACGCAGTTTTTACAGTCCCTGCACTGACTACCTATTAAGTTCTGTATAAGTTACTAAATATTCCCATTTATTTACAAGGCCCTTAATGGTTTTGCTCCATGTCATTTACTAACTGCATGATATTTCCTGCATATTTCTGCCATACAGACATCAACCTATTCACTGATAATCTACTGCTATAATGTAGAACGTTTAATTTCCTGTAAATCGGCTTGAATTGTGAAAAGTGCTATACAAATAAACTTGAATTAAACTGAACAGCTAAGCATTCAGAAAAAGTTCAAACAATACAGAATGCACGTTCAATATATTTCTGAAGAAATAAGAGCATTAAATGCTCATCTGAACATGAAACACCTAGTCGTGGTGCTTCAGAACATCACATAGCTAATATCCAGCTCAGAAGACCCTAACCCATTCGGTCACACAAATGTCAAGTTAGCAGCATGTGAAACAGGTTCACAATGAATCCCACACATACACAGCAGTTAGGATCGCTTTGAAGGAGAAAAGCAGGCTAACTTTGCACCTCAGAGGCCAGAACAAAGGCAGCTCTGTTCCTGTGGCCTGCTGTAAATGAACGGACAGACTTTTTCAATGAGTTATGACTCGATTCACATTTGTCCGTTGTCTCGATGGACACCCACGGTGTTCCAGCGACTGCATTCTGATACAGTACACAAAACACAGAGAGAGCTTTGCAGTGTTCCTGCTAAATATGGGTTATTTACACTTATTATGAATCACAAACATTGCATTCAAAATATACATGTCTGTCATATTTTGTGGAAAGATAACGTTTCAAATGTATGCCTCAAATGAGATCTCTTTAATATTTCTCTTCTACAGCAATAAAATTAAATGAAGAGCAAACGATTGTCGTCTCTGCTTAGTAGCCTCACGTCTCCTGTTGAGTTTCTGAAACTATGTCCAGGTTATTTGATATATTTCAATATGGACAAATATTTTTGAATGAAATTCTTGCCAGACCAAATGTTTTGAGCTACAAGTATACTTTCAACATTCATTCGCTCATAGATTTGTGTCTTTTTTTTATTTCTCCCGAGGAATATATGGAGAGCCACAAAGAATCAACACTGAACTGAACTGAACTGAATAATGCCGCTATTGTCTTCTGTAGCTGCTGTACAAGAATAACTGAAGTTGTTTAATAACTGTAACAGTTTAATAAAATATCATTGGCTCCTTTATTGTCCTGTTTATTATTGTGGAGCTGCTTTGAAATAATCCATACTGAATAAAAGGCTATATAAATAAATGTTACCTGACTTGACTTGAAGGTAAATTAAGTTACATGAGCTTTTGAAGGAGTAGCTTCTGAGAAACATAAATGAAATGTAATATCATAGAATGTAAAAAAAAAATAAAACCATTTGGGACCTCGCACAAATTGGTCGAGAGACTGAGATGAGGTTGTATCTGATCCAGTTCTGTTCTCTATTAGTAGTAATTGAAGAGCATTTGGATAAAGCAAGTGGCACTTGACAACAAAAACAAAGTACTTGAGCTGATGACGTATTTGGTTAATAAGTGCACTCTTTGAATGGACAAAATATTATGCTGTGCAAGGAATCTCCAACTGCTGGACAGAAAAACACACAGCATGCATTGTTAATGCTGACTTTATCTTTGATGTGTGCATATGATAAACATCCAGAGCTTTTAAATATGTTACAGTGTTACTGAGTGACACATAACAAACATCCAGGGTTATAACCCATTACTGGGATGTTGGGAGCAAGTTCTAATTCAAAAATAATTTGATACAATGCACTTAATGCTCACATACATGTTTTTAATTGTAGTTTCATTTTAAAAATTAGTAATTACATCTATACAGTGTAGAAACAAACAAAAATTAAAAAGAATGACAGTTTATTCAGTGTGTCATTGCTGTTTTTTAGTTATTATTTGTTAAATCTCTTTTTTCTTTACTGCAATACCAAACATTTACAACAAATAACAGTGGGGACATATGGTGAGCACATAAGAGTCAAACACAAAGGCTATATTCATTTGCAACTATGTAGTAAATAATAACATTTACACTAAAAATAATTATTTGTTACAGTGAACGGGGACAAAGATATATGCAAAGTAAAAACTAAATACTTTTATCGGCCTTGCTTTGCTGTTTTATTGCGTTGGCTTACAATTACACGCCATTTAGTCATATTACATTGTAATATTTTTAGGCTTATATGACATAATTATATGACACCTCAAAATACTTTATATTATAGACACAGGACAAAAAAAGAAATATGGCAAGACCCTTTTGCACTACTGTGGTTCAAGAAACAGGGTAAAAACAAATATGAATTATTTGGATGGGAATTATTGAATTTGTAGAGCAAAAGCGCCCTCTAGTGTTGAGGTAACACCACAGCATTACAGGACACACTTTTAACATAGCTTTATTTAGTGTGACACCTTTGAGGATAAAACGTATCATTTATTATGAATGTGATATGGATTTGCGTGATCTATTAAGTAGAAATGACCAAAAAGAGACGCCGTGACACGTCACGTGTGATGTGACGCGGCTGTGACGTGGCGGAGGGGAAGTTGTTGTTTTTGCTCGTCTGTGGTAACAGTGGATCAGCAGCCGGTGAAACCAGAGTGTCTGGTCCCGGAATAAAGACAATAATGTGCCAATGAGTCTCTCGTGCAGTTGAGGCTGTAGTTGATGAAGGAATGGAGGTGCTGGACAGTCCTCTCAATCTCGTAAGTGTCTGTTTACAAGTCAAATTAGCATGCTAGCATCTGTTAGCCTAGCCGCATTTCGTCTCTAAACAAACAAAAACACCCGGTTACCCGGGTCTCGAATTCATTTAACCGTCACGTAAAGACTTCGTATAAAGCCAAGTGCTTTTTTTAAACGTAACGTTAGTCGGTTTTAGCCAGCCTCCATATGTGTGTTTGTTCACTACTGGCAGTTGATCATCTTTAAGCAAACGCACACGCTGACTCCAAATGTGTGATTTATTATTTCCTAGAGTCTTATGACCGATGACAGTAAGTTACTGTTGGATGTTCGTGATATAATCACGAAATTGAGAGCAGAATGAGTACAGAGTGTTGAATATATCTTTATAGATACATTTCAGTGACAGTGGGGTCCAAAGATCACTCAGTTCTTTTGCACAACTTTCTCCCTCCCTGATTTTTTATTTTAATGAAATTCTGCTATATATATATATATATATATATATATATATATATACACCAATATATATATAAAC
>JAUCNO010000082.1:9570446-9619961 GCA_032353835.1 Enteromius viviparus | reverse complement strand
AGGACTTTCCATATGATAGGGCTTTAGAATCTTTTTTTAAGAAACCTCCATATATATACTGTATATATATATATATATATATACTGTATATATATATATATATATATATATATCACCTCTGATAACTTATAAAGCTTATTTAAAATATAAGTCTGACACTCACTAAGTGAATGAATTGCATTTGTGCAAAAACAAACACTCTCCTCTGATCCATGAACATTTCTCTCAGTAAGCGATCTCACATGAGCGTCTGTCGCTGTCATAGCAAATCCAGAGCCGTTTTCCAGCGGTGATGTGCAACATAAACCTCACTCTCAGAAAAAGCAGCCTGGTGTTTCATGACCAATTAAGAATATAGATGTTTGTTCAAGGGAAAAGTCATTGGGCCAGTGGAAATTGTTGAAGACAACTGGAATAAAAAAATGGTCAAGAAGCGCTGACCTATGTTGCTTTAGATGCAACATCACACCCAAATGGCTTTTAGAGATCTATCTACTGTAGTAGAAATCCATTAGAGGCCAGCACAGTGGTCATGTAAAACTATAAATGGTTTTTAGTTAATACCATAATAATGTGTCATATGGGAAACTCCTCCATATTCTTTCTCATGAGAGCAGATAAAAGCTCTCTTTAGTGCTGCTATGGCCATGTACTGGCAGAGAAAAATCCTTCCAGAAGCATCTCTTACATTTCATTGTTTCCAGGGTGGAAACCATGTTCGCTGTTTTTTTTGTCCTCTTAGCTCAAGGGTTTATGGAACATTTCTGCTCTAGCAGAAGGCTTTTCCCACTCTGTCCCTTTCTCTAACCAAGTAAACAGACAGGCTGTGCTTACCCGTTTTGGAGAGGACTCCATTCCCTTTGGCCACTCCTACGTAAACCAACACACTGATGATGTCCGACACCTCCATATGCAGGTTAGCGGTGCCGAAGTCCTGCTCCTGAGATGCCGCCACACCTGAGATATAGATCGTATATATCATTCCGTTCCAAAATTGGCAACAGTTTTCAATCTATTAACCTTATTTTAAATTCTTTTAGCATTACACTAATAAGAATGTTAGGACATTTTCATCGTTATATGCTTTAGTAATCAATGCACAATACAAAAAAGCATACTGTTGAGAAACAGGAATCATTTTCTTTTTGTGAAAGTTTATATATTTTCTTTGGGGGTGAAATATGAGGTTTCATGAGATCCCTCCACTAATTCAATATTATTTTTCTTCAAATTATTTCAAACATAGCAGGCTACTAAAAAAAAAAATAAAACATACATGAGAGAGAGACAGACGGAGCTGCAGTACCGTAAGCACAGCAGAGGCGCGGGCCCAAGTCCGGCCGCACAAAGAAGGAGGGCAGATGGGATGCCAGGTTGAGGTTCCCCTCGGGGTCTGAATACTCAGGCATTGGGAGGTTTTTCATGAGATCATCATACCTACACATTGAGACAAAGCACATGATACAAAACTAAACCAGAGCTATGTTTGATCAGAACATACACATTAAACATACATTGTCACCGTGAAACTGATTTAACAGTTCTTAAAACGCTGTCTAAATGGCTACTTAGCATGTGGTGTTTCTGTGTACCTGGAGGGCATCAAAGCCATAAATTCTTCCCCTGAAGGCCAGTCTTTCAGTCGATACACCACAGTTTCTCCATCTTTACACTTGGGCCTCTCTGTAGAAAGAACACGATCAGTATAAACAGAAACAGGATGCTTAATAAGGTAACTGCTCATTTATTTACTTTAAGTTGCACTCACTCGTGAGATCTTCAAAGCCGTCCCAGAATTCTTTGACGCCTGAGTTGGACATTACTCCATCCTTGCAGTTCAAGAGGTCTCCCTGGTGGTCAGCAAACTCTTGGTTGAAGGATTCTGCCTTCCACAGGCTGGCGTTGAGCTTCTTGTGCACCCCAGAGACCAGCACCGGCTGCAAAATACCCCACACAGGAAATGGCCTTTTAATGACAGCTGAGATCACAACCACTACTAAGACTTGTTTTTTGAAGAGTGGAAAAATAAAGTCTGGTTAAAAAAGAACTTGCAAGATGGATTACTCTAAAGGCTAAAAGCAATAATTACATTTATTGGAAAGTCTAAATCTGAGAGCATATTATAAACTGAGTGCCAAACTAGCTTCTGCAAAAGTGCAGAGCTCAATAATAATGATGTGAGTGTTTTGGTTCTGCAATACCATTGCAAATAAATTTGACGCATAAATACGAATCTATGGAAATGTCTTTGCATTAAGAACCTTAAAATGCTGCTTACATAGACAGCTTGCTAGGTTTGGGGAAAAAAGACAATATGTTGGGAGAACCACATTTTATGATGACAGTTGACTTCCTGCAGAGCTGTAAACCCATGGTCCACTGAGCACAAGTCAATAAATGTCATTTCAAAACAGGAATAGACAGACTGTGACCGAAAATGCCCCTTGCACCCTTTTTTTAGTGCCGATACGGCCATTTGAAGTGGTGTTTAAAACCATAGGGGACATTATTGAGTGCACTTATTCAATGCCATAATGTATCAGAATAATAAATGTAAAGCCAATACACACTCAAATACGCACTAGAAGGGTCACAGCGAACCCATTCACGCATTTCACCAGAAGATGGCATCTATGGCCCAAATTAATGTCTGAATTCTATTATTTGTTTTCATTTAAACCTTCAAGGGACCATTAGTGCAGTAATAGGTACAGGGGTCGATTTCGGATACCTCCAGAGACTTTCCTATGCTTCTGAATAAATGCAGTGACTAAAGGAAAAGGATGTATGCTTGAGGATTTCAACCTCACACCTCTTCATTCTGTCCATTAGTGGAAATCAGATTTCATTGTAAAGGATCTATATGTTCAATTGAAATGTCCTGCATTAGTGCGGCACATCTGAAGAGGTGTTACCTATGAAAGAATCAAAGCACTTGAAGGCTATAATGGCCTATGTGAAGTACATGCTGAATAAACAGACAAATGTATTACGCCTTTCTCTCTGGACATTCACTGAACATGCAATGCAGACAGATGTGCCGAATGAACCAGACAACAGCTGTCTGCGGACAAAAGACACCAGCCAGCAGGGCAGACTAACTTGCATTGATTAACATTTTTACCAAATGTTACATAAATACTCATATATAAAATAATGTATTTATAATACAGGCATCTGATCAGTGAAGAAAAAAAAAACCTGTATAGGCCTATAGTACAGACACATAGCTGTTTTACTCTGTAGTTATTTTACAATTCACATGGGTTGTACTCCTTAAGCTGGAAAATATGGAAATCTGCATGAATACTGAAAAATCACATCCTTCTATTTACTCAGGGAAATGAGAATAAGTGTAGACGGATAATGATTATGTGTAGCACAACCTGTAATCGGCACAGGATTATTAGGATTATCCTGAATGCAAGGATATCAGTAGCAATTCTGGACAGGGCTTCAGGAGGGATGACTCAAAACACTACATGAGAAGTTGGATTTTTGCCAATTTTAGAGGCAAAAGTTTCAAAGAAGCAAGAGAAAAGAAATGGAAGAGGAGGAAATGTTCTGAGCTGAACTAATACTGGCTCCAGCAGAACAGAAAGCAAAGGAAGATTCAGTATTTAGTGAGCTTGTTTCACACACCTGTCCTTGTCTCCAGCACTCCCTGAAGAGTTTCCAGTTGTTGTTGTTGCGGTGGTCTTTGAGCCAGAGCAGCCTGCGCTCATAGAGCCAGCAGTGTGGGATGTCAGCATATAGTTTGGGCGGTTCTTCCACTGCTTTCTTTTTCTCAGCTTTGGGCTCCTCCAGAGGCTCATGCTTCAGGTTCAGCTTGGTGCCACGGCCTGCCGGGATCTTGTTTTCCACCACAGAGGCAATGATGTCATCCAGGATGTTGGGCATGCTGCGGCCACTCTTGACAATCTGTGGTAGGAAGACCACAAATGAAGCCGTGAGCTATTTTAGAACAACAAACATTTTTTCATTTTAGTGATAAATGTTTTTTTAACAGGGGTCTTTAAGTAGCCCACCGTGTTCCAATTCTAGGGCCGTGTTTGTTTGCACAATTGTACAATTTCTACAGTTTAAAGTGAGAAGAGAGTGGAGCTGTACAAAAGCTCTCGGGGTAGTTTATGGTAATGATTCTTTGGGGTTATATCCTCTAGGGCTGGGTATCTGTACTTTTCAGAAACTGACCACATAGCCTCGATACAATCGAGTATTAGATTGACTTTTATTTACTAATATTACAAAAAATACTGTCATACTTTTAGTAAACTGCTATCTAGATGATAATGACTAATTTCTATAAAGTTATTTTTTATAACGATACTGTCTGCTAATAAAAAGTATGGAAACACTAAATTGATTTAGTGTTAAACATTTTTCTGTATATGCAGTATGTCTCCAAAACTTTTAGATCTAAAGCTTTGTAAAGTTAGCAATGTGCAAACATTTCATTGTATGTTGCCACCTCTTTATGCTAGTGGAGTCTCTCTATTTGAGTATGATCAGTCGGTGTTGGTTTTCTGACCTGCGAGGCAGTGGAGTACACAGGAGCGAACGCGATGCCGGCATCAGTGGAGCCCAAGCGCAGCTTGCCTGCGGTGGTGGTGAGGAGGTCTCGAAGGGTTGATCCCTGCTCCAGGGAAGATGCTTTACTGTGCAAAGACTCCAGAGCATCTGACTGATCCTTCTCCTCCTTTATCTTGCCTACACCTGATTCCTTATTTTCTGCAGGAGAGAAGAAAAGGATGTTCAAACCTCAGATGTCAATCTCTCTTACATCAAATGAAATTCTGAAGTAAAAGAAATGGTAGAACTTTTTGTTTACCGTCATTATATAATACATTCCTATAATAATTAGGAAATTATATATATAAAAAAAAAAATCATCAGGCTATCACAAGTTTAAGAATTTAAAGTGGCAGACACATAACAGACTATATCGTTAGCTGGTTAGCTGGTTGCTAATATCATTATGTTTATAGTTATGCTTGCTAATTGGATGTTAAGACATGAACATGGCACTCAAAAGTGAGACAGATGTTATGGCATTTACAATCAATTACAAGGACAAAAAAAGAGGAGCATAGACAGCTACAATGTTCACAGTATTTTTGAATAAGCTCAAAAATAGCAGACTAAACAATTCCGAAGACGTTGATTAGCTTGCTCAGGCATGTCATTTGGATTATAGCTAAACTTATTAGGACAATGGCATTTCCAACGCCAAATCTGAGAACCCCTGCACATCCTTACATTTACAACTTTTCAGATATACAATTTTCACTTAGTCAAAAAATCCCATTGACCTAGACAAGGAAGGATAAGAGTCATTTCTGACGAACAAACGATCACAGAGAGCAGAGATTGGACTTTTTGCAAGTACCTAGAACACGCAAGCAACTGCAACAAACTAAAAAACTGCTCAAAACATCAGCTACACACATTACAACATGCCATAGCATGAACTATATACTCTATTGTTGTAATTTAAGAGCTGACACGAAGCAACAAAAATGCAGACTTATCAAAAAGTGCAATTTAAACGCCGCTGCTAAATGAAGAAACTTCTATACTCCGCACTGGGCAACAAACTGAACTGAACGTGTGCCAACAACCACAGGGCTGATGGTCTTTTAAGTGCAGTTCATTTGGAGAGAGCGGCGTGTTCGGCATGTGAGAGCAGCTGAAGAACTGGATAAACATGTGGTTAGGTGAACTCTTTAGACTGTGGGAGCTCACAACTGAGAAGGCCTGTAATGTACACCACTAAATGTGAGGACTGTGGAATGCTGGCGGCCTGTCAAGCACGCACACGCCTGCAGAGAAAGGAAAAACACGGGGGCAGCTGGCAGACCTCTGGCCCCTGGCTACTAATAACTTCAACCGTACCTTAAGTTTTATTGTTTTGGTTACCCACCCTTTTTTTCTTCGCGGGATTTCTGCTCGGCCAAATCGGCCAGGAAGTGCAGAGGTGACTGGGACTCAGGTGGGGTGAACTTGCTGTCTGTGCTGGTGTCGCTGGCGGGACTGCTCGCTCCGTTGGCCTCTACCTTCAGAGAGGAGTTTTGCTGGCCTCCCTCAGGCTTACACAGAGAGATCTTGTTGCTGTGATTTAGCACGTTTTGCAACACCTGTGAAAAGTAAGTAAGTGCGTTAGAGACAGCTCAGCAGTTTGAGGAGAGTAGAGGAAAATATTGTGCACTGTTAGTGGTTGAGAGATGAAGCAGGAGAGTATTCAACATTCCAGCGCAGAACAGAATGTGAAAATCTGCCTGTGTTTGATAGAGTGTGAGAGTTTGTGTTTATGGTGAGAGCACGCACGCTCTAGTCAAGGCTAATGCCCTATTTAATTTCATGTGAATGGATATGAGACCGAGCAGGATAGATGTACAATTTGTTCAATGGGATTTATTGTCTGAAGGCCTTAAAAATCCGGTCTTTAAAGATGCATTAATGTTTCGCCAGATGAACAATTAACAGTACAAGCTATTGAAAAGAATTGGGTTCATCCAGAGTTGGAAACAGCAAATGGACAGTTTTGTCACATGGAAACCACACTGGTCAGAATGAACTATTCATGTGAGTTTTAGATCAATATGTATTTACTTGAGATACGAAATGGCATGAGATTCTTGTTTTCTGAAAATTGTTTGCAGAGCCCTACATATGACACATGGACAAAAAAAAAAAAAAAAAGTCATGTTTGCATTGTTCTAACATCAAACACTTGGCATACAGTACCACAACCGTACATACATCACACTAATTTGTATAAAATAAAAAAAATTTCATCCACCCCATACAATGATACATTCACATACCTGGGAGACGCCATTGGTGGACGGCGGCTTGTTGTAGAGGGTGTTCTGCTTCCAAGCACAGGAGCAGTGTGATTTAATGCTGTACTTCTCCCTGAGCATGTGCATAGCGTTCACCAAGTCTGTTAGAACTAAAACACAGACAAAACAAATAAGTCAAAACATACAGTTGCATCTTCTCCTATCTCCAGCTAAAGGCGTAACTACAAGCAATCTGGGATCATTCCAGACTGAAAGTGTCTCTTTCCATACCAGTTCCTGGAATGATCTGTGTTGGCATCAGGTGTTTGTGATCATGAGGCTGTCCCTTGACACACTTCAACCAGGCGTACAGCTCTTTATCTGCCAAATAAGAAAAAGGTGGATTACTCACAGAGACTGAGAGTGACAACACACAGAAAAAAGGGCGCTGTCACTGGCCCGTTTTCCCATAGAGGAGTCGCAGTGCTTATGCTTCAAAGTAAATAAGGAGCTCTGAGCCTTGGAAGAAAAGATACACAGATGTGATTCAGCAGAAGTGACACTTCAAGAGCTGAAGGGTTTTTTTCAATGCCCTGCGGCAGAATTTAAACCTAAAGAAGACAGGAAGAGCTGCTGCAGGAAGAGGAGAACACAGAAGAGGAAGACACAGAGACAGAGGCGCATCTCGAACCCCTGGGATAGCTGAGTTAGATAGTCCTAGAACAACTGGCTAATCCTTCAGCACGCACACACACACAAGCCATTCAAATTATACCACAACTATGTACTTATTTCTGCCAGGGTTGACAAAACTAAGTCAAATTAAAAGCAACAAAACATACAAACTACAGTATTATTAAAAACTGTAACAGCCTCAAAATGATCCTAAAATAACCCTGACTCCTATATTGCAGTCAGAAAATGAACTATCAAGAGGGCATCTAGAACTTTTGTTTTATGATATTTATGTTACTCATTACTTAACTTTTTGTATTTTACTTAAAAACAAAATAGTGTTGTTTTTTTTTCAAATAATGCTAATAATTAATTATTCTTTTAAAAGATTCAATTAGAACAATTATTTCTGTTAATTAATACAATTACATCAATTACACAAGTAGGTATAAATATTGTACAATATATCACAACTAGGGATGTCAGTTTTCGATAATTTCCACAATCGATCGTTGTTTAAATTAATGATCAATTAAACGATTAATCGTAAACTTTAATACTGTAAAATGCATGTATTGCAGGGGCATATAGCAAACAGCATGTGCAAATAGCTCTTCAAATACCAGCTTCCTCACCCAAATGAAAGGGTTTTTGGTCTAAATAAAACACTATTAGCAGGACATTAAAATGAATGGATGTGATTATGATCATTTGATAAAATTCAGACCGCGAGCTGTAGTTACGCATGGGATCATTATACTTTGTGTTGTTTCAGATCCTGCTGCAAAGACCGCTGAACGCACCACTTTTCATGGCACTCATTGTTTTTAAAAACACCATAAGCAATATTTGCAATTTACATGATCGGGATTTAAATTAAATGGATTTCAAATAAAAGTATGTCGCATGAGGTCAGTAATCACTTATAAAACCACCGTGCTGCTACGGCAAGATATAGGCCTCCTGTTACCCATCTGATCCATTTTACTGTCAGTATTATGACACAAGTGAGGTACGCACGCACCCCAAAATGAAAATGATTACACGATAGCTTTAATCGATTGCATCTCTTATCGACAATAATCCAAAAAAACACTAAAGTCTGGCAGCTTCTAATGTTTCATTACTGTTGAAAAGTTTAAAATATATATACATAATATATATATTATATTAGAAAAAAACCCAGTTCTGTTTTAAAGCCTACCACATATCAACAGAAAGAGTATACAAGCACAGTCAGTGTTTAAAGGTGGATATGAAAATGAGGACTGACCTTTGGAGCTCTTCCTCTCCTTGGCCTTGTAACAGTCCAAACACACCACAAATCCACATTTTTGGCAGACCCAGTGAATATTAAACAATGTGGCTTCACATGCATCGCAGCTCTCTCTCACTCCGCGCACTGCTCTCTTCCAGGCGATCTTGGCTGCAGAGCAGAGCAAACAGGAGAAGGATGAAACAGACATTCACAGAACTCACTCCCTTTTTTTCATTTTCCTTACTCGCTCTCTTTTTAGACTGACAGGCTGCTGTAAATACAATGGTACATTGGTAACCATGTTTTAGGAGATCATGTATGACGCACCAAAAAACAAGCAGTGTAGCTCACCATCTTTCTTTATCCACGTAGTTGCTGTATTCTCAGTCATAACCAGTTGACAGAATTTATCTCCAATGTAGCTGAGGATGTATTTTGAAGTCTCCAGATCCAGGTTGTTTTCTTCATAACCTTCTGGGGCCCAGAAGCAGAGCGCTTCTTCATCATATTGATCAGGAGCGGAGAAGCCATCAATCCGGATTACTCCGTTCTTACTGTACGAGAGGCTGGAGATGAGGAAGAAAAACAATGCGCAATTAAGAGTTTATTTCCGTCCCTAAGAGCAATTCGGTAACAACATAATGAGAGAGAGGAGAAAACTGTACAAACAAAACAGGGCAGAAAAAACTGATACCTAATACTTGAATATGCCATAAAACAACGGCAGACTAGTTCCATAAAGCAATCAAGATGCATCTGATGATGCCCAATTTTAAATGGAAAGAAAAACTTAAGACAACCACCAAAGACTCCAGCAAGTATTTCTCTACATGTCAAAAATGGTTAGAATCCGTGTCCCAAGTTTGACCTATGGAAACTTTGCTCTACATTCACTTTGTGCCCACAGACAGGACTTCTACTAATCTCTAAATACAATTAAATTGATGGCTACAGGTTAACTAGGTTAACAAACGACAGCTCAAGGAAATGTTGTTTGCTTAACGTAAAGCAAATAGAGACGCAATTATTTTGCAATGGACATATAATACTCATTTTGCACCAAGCATTTGTGTAATTTCTTAAACCTAAAAACATCAGTCTTCTGTTTTAACTGGAATGTTCTATATTTTGTATTGTCTGTATTGTTTATGTCCACTGTACTACAATGTTTGACTATTTCTGCTGCGGCAGCAACACTTCTACTACACTACACAAATAATCAGTCTTACCATGTAGCCTCATGACAGCGATGCAAACATGGTTTCTCATTTTGTACTCACCGGCGGAAGTGGTAGAAGCGGCAGAAGACGGGCGAATGAGCAGACTCCTCTCCTTTCTTGGTGCGAATGGAGCGGCACTCCCTGCACTTTTGTAAGTTGGGCCCGATTTCCGAGCACGAGTCGTCCTGCAGGAAGGACTCCCCAGTCTGCTTTAGCTTCTTTACCTTCCTCCAGTCCTTCAGTACTGACCGGGGAATGCCATCTATAAACACACCACAGATTCCATTACTTCATCCATTAGGAAACATAGCGCATTAAAACTCCACATTTATTAAACATTCACTGAATAATATAGATGGGAATAACTATTAGCCTGACGCATCAGTCTATCACTAGTTGGTGAAAATGAGCAAAAGTGTGCGGGGTTTGAAGAGTTTATGTTTACGTCCTACAAGAAGCAATAATAACATTTACGAAACATGACAGTTGTGACCTACTGTGCTGTCACCGTGACCTTCAGCTTTAGAAGCTATGCAATTACAAAGAGTTTTGCTACACAGCAATCATCAGAAAGCGCTAATAAAAGCCCAAGTGCTTTTGGAGATGATTTCCACATAAATGTGAGCATTCTACTACAAGCCATTTGCACAGCTGCCATCCAGATGTTCACCAAACACACCTCGCTCTCTTTCTCACACACTGCAAACCTTCCAATGACCCCAATGAGTTCTAGTCAACATGAATCAGCCATCCACAGTCCATTTTACTTGTGAAATGTTTAATCTGATGAAAACAAACTATTCAATAAGAACTTGATTTCATTAATCAAGAATTAATTGAAGGGTAAAAATGTATTGCAGTGGACTGTGGAGGCATGGTATATGTACTAGCATATTAATTTTAAAATATGTCATCATGTGTTTATAAAGAAACTAAAATATATATATATAAAAGACCTTTGGACAGCGCAAGTTTGAAGACTTTGTAGTGTAGTAAACGAACGTTCAAACTGTGATGCAGACAGAGGTGTACTTACTGGTACTGGCTAGCTTGAGTTTGGTTTTTTCCTTAGCACTCCGGAAAATACCATTTGGCTTGACCTCATCCTCCTCCTTCTCATTTTCTCCTTTTCTTTTCTGCATGTCATTCTGCTTCTTTTTGTAAGTGGGCTTGGGTTGCCTTTTAGTCCTTTGTTCAAGTTTGCTTTCGCTAGAGTCTGAGTCATCGCCGCTTTCTGAGCCTGATTCGTATGAACGCTTAGGGGCGCGCCGTGTCTTTCTGTCCTCCTGGGACAACTTGTCCTCTTGTCCTTTGCTGTCCTTGCCCAGATCCACATCGCTAGATGCAGGGGCAATCAGGTTGACGGAGCATGGTTTGATAAGCTCAGAAATGGCATTCCCACCTTTTTCAGATTTGTTTGTGTTTTTGTCCTCTTCTGAGTGTCGCGTGAGCCAGGCTTTCTTGAGTTTGTGATAGTTAGACTGGCACAACTGCGCTGGCTGTCCATTGGGAACCGGGCTGGCTTTGCTGGCAGGATTGCTGGGTGTGGAGTTATCCTGGGTGATGGTGGGCGAGTCCTGAGAGGATTTGACGCTTCCGCTTTCACTCTCTGAGGCACTACTGGAGCCACGAGACTGAGCCGCAGCCAGCGCTGCTTTGGCCTTCTTCAAGTGAACAAAGTTGCTTGAGTAGGCCTGTGTGGGGCCAGCGGAGCCGGCCTGACCGAGCGCACTAGGGGAGGTGGTTCTTGAGCCTCCCTCCTGCGACTCAACAACAGTGGGAGGGCGGTTTTTGGAAGCAGAGATTTCCAGTCTGCTACTACCAACAGACATGGAGAATGACAGATCTGCTCCATTGTGGCTCTGCGTGCTAAACGTGCTGCTGGCAGCTGCAATGGCTTCATTAGTCCTAGTGTTGCACACAGAATTGGCAACAACTGCCACTGAGCTGGGAATGACACCCGGTGACGCTCTAATCAGGTTTTTGTTGTACTGATCACTGGGATCCTCCAAATTCGTGTTTGGTAGGATGACTCTCCCAGATTCCCTACTCTCGGCCACTTTCAGGCAGTCTGCCTGAATGCGGCCAGCAAACAATCTGCTACCGAGTTGCTCTTTGGGGGCCATCTTGGGACCTGGCAAGCCGTCAAATTTTATGCAAGTAGAAGGGCGGACAATAACAGATGCCATGGCTGCCTGTGGTTTCCCTTGGCTATTCTCTGAATGCCAGGCCGCTTTCTCGTGGCTCTTTGCTTCCCTGCCAGGCCGACAGGATTCGGCCGAGCCCAGCTCGGCTCCACTTTTCTCGTCCCTGAGCTCTGGAAGCAGGGTGGGCGGCTTCTGCTGTTCCGACACCTTCCCTGCTGAGCTGACGGGCTGGATGGGGGTGAGCGTAGGTGGGGAAAGGCGACCGTAGGCCCCCTCCTTGCGATCAAGTGCCTGCTGGGTGGGCGGGTGAAATACTGGGGCTCTACGCAAGGCTGGCATGCCCTTGGGCTGACTGGAGGGAGAGATAGTGGGGCTGCAGCGTTCACTGACCGTCACCACTGAGGTACTGAGTGAATGTATGGGTGCTTGTTGACTGAGCTGTTCACTGATTTTGCCCACCAGTCCCTCTCCCTCTGGCTGGTGCTTAATGAGAGGGGGGGGTTTGGACAAAGACTTGGTGTGACTAGAGTTGTATGAGCCCAAAGACAAAGAGCTAGAGGCTGCGGTTGCTTTGTCAAAGTACGGATTGAGATCTTTGGATTGAAAAAGTCGTGGTGGCTCATTTACAACACTATTTGACAGAGTGGTGAAGTAGTTGGTTTGAGGGAGGGACTGGGATACAGAGTGTTTGTACTTGTACAGATCAGCCACAGAGTGCTCTATCTCTTTCTCATGGCTTTTGGGCTGGGATGAAATTCGAGGATAGGATTCACGCTCGGACTCTCCAGCACAGATCTTGGCAGTGAAAGGGGCCATTTCAATGCTCTCCCTAAGAATGCGGCGGTTTTCTTCCTTATATTTGCTGTTAAGGTCTGCCCCCCCCTGAGGCATGCGTGGTAGTTGCTGCTTGCTGTGGGGGGACTCCATGTAGAAACGGTGCAGCTCCTTGTTCGTAGGAGTCCGGCTGCGGTCCTGCTCTTGCTTCAAGTGAGCATTGGCCATGCTTCGCATAGGGTCCACAAAGACATTCTTCTCCTGATCTCTGAAGAAATTATATATAAAAACAAAAAAAATCAATCAGTATCACAAAAAATGTCTGACAGCGTGATCAATATAATTCCCTCTAAATTTGTAATTCTAAAGTAGTAATCTAACCTGCATATCTGAACATATCAAACTATATCAATACTATTCAGAGTATTTTTGTTTAATAGTTACAATAACGCTAAACCAATATACAAGTGCTGTTACAGTATGGTCCTTATCAGATATTAAGTAACTGCACTGGAGGCGTCTCAAATAAGTACAGACATTCGTCAGGCTATAATAGAATAGTTTAATTATGCGCACAGTCACTGAATGAGCGTACAGTGCTTCTATCACATGGCATTTGTTCCACCTCGGGTCACAAGGTATTTAACAGCTAGCCACAGTTCCAGGCACTGCAGGACTGTGGGAATGGATTAACCATGTGTGTTAATGACAGGCAGAGAGAGACACAAGTGTGTGCTAGCTTACTCTTTGTGGAACTCTCCAGGGGTTTTAGAGAGCGGCGGGCTGGAGTGTGAGCTGATCTTGATGGGTCGATGAGGATCTGCACTGGCTGGTCTGCCCGGGACATGGCTCAAAATCCCCATGCTGTCTGCTGAGGTTACAGGGGTGGACTGGTGCAGCCAGGGGCTGGAAGTGTTCTGCATTGTGCACACACACACAAACAAAGAAACAGAAGGTCATAATGCACTCAGGGCAATACACAGTTCTCTTGACACAAGTCATAACGCACAAACATAAGAATGAGTCTCTCACAGATGTTTATAATGAACAATGTGAAAACGTAATTCCAGCTGAGTTATATTATCTTGGAATAATCCTATAGTGAATTCCAATAGTAAATTACCATGAAGATGAAAAGCCTGAAGATGTGTCCAGACATGATACAGCGCATACAAAGCATGTGCTCTTATTTAGATCTTAGTCTAAGCTAAGATCTAAATAAAAAAAATCCTTCACAGAAGCAAGAGAAGGGCAGAGTATTCATTACTCTTTTTACAACAACCTCAACTAAACAATGTGCATTTCAATCCACAACACACACAGCTCCAAATTACACCCTGTACATTATAACAATCAGGGCTAGTAAACAGACTGGTGCATACACATACCCTCCTTAGGCTGGAGTCTGAATTAACAGCATTTTCCGGATGTACCCACTTGTATCCAGGTGGGTAGGAGTGGGTACCATTTGGGTATTGCCAGATGATGGGGTAGAGACTGAGCTGGTTATACGAGGCACCTCCATGCGTCTGGGCCAACAGGGGAGGGGGTGGCTGCTGCTGGAGGTACTGCTGCTGCTGGTGAGAATGGTGGTGGGCCAATGCCAAATGCCCTAGTCCAGGAGAGTCCAGTCTTGTATGGCTGCCCAGAAGGGAGGTTGGTGGAATTGTGGGTAGTACTGAGGACAGAAGGTGTGGGTGGTGCACAGAGTGGCTCATAGAGGAAGAAGGGAGGAGATGGGATGGGTGGTGCGAGCTGGGCGTGAGACACGTAGCGTGAGAAGAACCATGTAGTGGATGCAGGTGTGGGTGCAGATAAGTCACGTGGTTGCCATCTGATTCAGTACGCACGAATGCAGGGTCTCTGTACACCATAAAAGGCTCATTTTTGTCGACAAGTGGGCTTTTCCTTGATTCCGATGGTCCCCCTCGGGCTGGCACAGGCTTAAAACTAGAGCGGAGTATGTCTGGCTCGGGTTTGAGTGACAAGCGGCTTGTTGTAGGTGGATTTTCAGGGTGGCGCGGTTTATGTTTGGATACTTCAGGAGATGTATTTGGTTTGGGTTTGGAGGATTCATGAACACTGTGGGTTTTTGACTTGAGGATGTCAGGTGAAGGATTGCACTTGGGCTTGAGCATGTCAGGGAATGAGTTGGACTTAGGTTTGGGCAGGTCAGGGGAAGGACTGAGCTTATGGGTTTTCTTGATGTCCTCAGTTAGCAAGGCATTTTTAATAACCATAGACGTGTACTGCTGCTGGAGCTTCCCTTCTCTCCCGCCCAGGGCAGCTGACTCACTCACTGATGTCACCGGCCTTATGACCTCAGAGTGGGTAAATTCGATTTTACCGCCTATGCTGCGAGCATTCTGCTGCTGCTCGCCATCCGGCCTCCTGCACTCTGAGTGGGAGGCGTTTAGCACCAAATGTCTGGATTCAGGGACGTAAGCATCACACTTCTGTGATGCCAGGAGGGCCGATACGGCCTCAGAGTTCTCTCTGGAACTAGACTGCGTGTTGGCATCCTCTGTGATATCAATCACGCACTTGGGTGTGTGCATCCGAGGTGTTCCTGTGCCAAAATGGTCATTGGGGAGGGTTTTCACAGTGCTTTTCATCTCGACAATGCAGCTTTGGACCTCTGTTGGTCCAGAGGGTTGGTTTTGCGTACAGGAGGTCGGAGGAGTCAGCGGAGATTTCCTGTCTCCAGACCTCTCACTCTCTGCCACCTCCATGGCCACTGGCTTGCTGCTTTTATCCTGCATCTCTTCCCAGGGAGATAGCCTGTTGATAACACTTAACTCATCCAAAGGCTTGGATCCCTGGGACTTCTCCTCCTCCTCCTCCTCTGGAACTTTTGAAGTGCTCTTGCATTTAAGCTCATTCTCTGAACTGGGCTCCGATGAGGAGTCTATGCTCCTCTTATTAGAGTTCTCAGAGTCGCTGCTCTCAGAGAGATCAGACGTCTCTGTTTTGAGCCGCTTGAGACCGGCCTTCTTGTCCTCTTCATCTGCTTTCCTCCTCTTGTTTGTCTGCTTGCTTTTGTTTTTAGAAGAATCTAGAAAGAACAAAATAAGACCAACTCTGTCAGGAAGAACTTTCAACACCGGCAAAAAATGTGCCACCAACAAACATTTCCATGAGTTGAGCTGAGTGCACAGGAAACTCAATCCAATTGATTATTCAAGCACGAAACAGGATGATGTCATTTTGTTCTTAGGTTAAAGGCTGATTGAATCTTAAGTGCTGCATTAGAAGTGTGATGGATGAGACTGTGGTAGAATTTATGCACACTTAAAATGTCCATTTCACTGCAGTGGCTGCACTCACCTCATCTCTCAAAGACCTAAAACCCTGACCATCACTGTACTGCGGGAATTATGATGGAAGGATCTAAATGATCTTTTACTACCATTCGGCCAAAAAGCTAGCACTGAACCTATTCAGTAGTAGGTTTTGTCAACTTACATTTACAGCACTAGACCGTGCCAAACATAATAGCCTCTGTATAATATGAAGCCATAATAGGGGGGAAATCCAATCAATCTAGAATAGATTCATTATGTTTTAATTCCTCAGAGTGGGTTGCTGCAATTACCACTTCATTTCCCATCAAATTCCAAACATGACTGAATCAAAGCAATTCAGTCACAGACCTTTAGCCCCTTAAGCATTATTTATGAAAACATTTTGCACAAGTAATACAAAACCACCACATTTTTGTCTTCATGACACACAGACCTAACTGCCAAATTTCTGTGTTAGAACACACATGCATACTTCAAGCAAAAGCACCAGAAAAAGATATTTACATTAACTGTCTAATTAGGATTACTGTAACAAAAAAAATCAGTGTTCTACCTTTTCCTCCACTGTCTGATTTTTCATCTTTGATCTTCTCATCATCTGGAACACTACTGTCAGAGCCTTTCCGACGTGAAGATCGCGAGCCGCGCTGTTGACCTGGTGAGGCCTGCTGCTGCTGGTGTTGCTGAGATAGCTGTTGCTGAGCATGCTGGGATTGTTGCTGCTGCTGCTGCTGCTGCTGCTGAGCCTGAGAGGCCTGTTTGGGGGTGGAGCCAGAGGAATTCATCATGGGTCTGGGGCTATTGGCCTGGGCACGTGTGTAATGACCCTGAACAAAAACACAAAAGGATGCACAAACACAAGCATGAGAGGGTATTATAATGGATTTAGGTTATAGAGAGTCAAAGAGAACTTTTATGTTAAAACCACCAATATAAAAAAACACTTCCTTGCCAGCAATGACTGCACTACACACCTCTGTAAAAAAACTGGTCACAGAGCTAGGCTTAAAGAAGAGTTCCTATGGCTCTTAAAAAAGCTTTCCAACCCTTTATCGCAAAGAAATATTTTATACCCCAAATCCATTTATTCCATGCGAGCACAGCGTGTGAAACGGGGTAAGCATTTATTGGAAAATTAGTACTTGCAATAAATTATGCTAAATAATTCTAATAGACAGGGATATGCAGGTGGCATAACAGCAGCTCTAAATCTATGGAGAGAGGGAGGTGCGGCCCGGTACCTGAGTGATTCCTGTAGAGCCGCTTGGTCTCCCTCCTGTGGTCTGCTTGCATATCCCCAATTAATGTTTAAAACAAGGAAACAGAGAAGAAAAACAAACAAAAACAAAAAAACAAAGGTGGAACAGAGAAGTCTTGTTAATGATGAAGGGAGCAATGATGTGTGTTTCTACAAGGCTCTAGGTTTCTTAAAAAAAGACTGTAAAAAAGCACATAGGAACTTTACTTCAAAGCTAGCTACAGACAAGACGTCCGGTAATAAGCACAAACAGACAATGGGACAGACATGCACAAGACAGAAATTCAAGTTGGCATATAACAATGAACACAATGTTGTTCCAGGAAGGCAGGTGCGCTGATCATCTAGTAACATAAGCACATACAGGCATGTGAGATATCTGTGTGCTCTTGTAGGTTACACTCACGTGGGCAGTGTTGCTGTTCTGGCTAGAGCGAGACCTGCGTCGTGACGTGATACCGATGTTCTCTCCTTTTAGTAAAGAATGGACCACATCATCCAGAAAGGTCATCTGTACCATAGAGGGGTCAACGTTCTGAGGCTCTAGTACCTGTACATAAATTAACATTTAGTTTCAGTTTTATGAGAAACATTAGATATAGTAATAATAATATAATACAATATAATAATAATGCATTTGCTTAATAAATCTGATTTCCACAATATGTAAAAAAAAAAAAACATAAATATAAAATAACAATGTGTTTTATTATGTAGTTACCACTTCATAAAAGCATTTAAAAAAAAAAAACATTTTTCAATAAAAACACCAAATCAGGTCTGATACCTGGTCATTCATGACAACCATAGTGCGGCTGAAGAGATCGTGGTGGGTGATGATGCCCGTGAACCACTGGGTGGCTGAGTCCTGTCTGTAAACTCGCACACGGTAGCCATTCAAAGAATAGGGACCTGAAGATATCAAAAACCAGAAACACTTTCAAAAATGCACATCCAATAAAACTACGCACAGCATTAACACAGCTAAAAAGCAATTAAGCACTAGCTTGCTTGATTGGGAACACCTCATTTTTAGTGATTATCATCGTCTTGACTACAGAGACAGTCTATGCAAATAAATCGTTTAATTCTCGTCATTATACATTACCATCACTCTGTTCTCCTACTTAATAATGTTCAGTGCTTTGCTACAATCTGTATTGTTAAAAGCGCTATATAAATAAAAGTGACTTGACTTTTGGTCACTGTCTACAGTGTGAGCATTCCACAAACTCCTTTTGTTCATTCTGGGTGAACGTTACCTCAGGGAATGACACATCAATCCTGGTATCTGTGATATGCTGTTAGCCGCAGCGAACGCTGGCAAGTGTCCAAACGGACTGGAGCTCATTAGTGCAGGGCAGGTCATTCCCATTAATTACTCCTGAACACACCGCTCATATGCCCTGCTAGAGCAGCTAACCCCTCACTGTCCTTGTGCCTACAAAAACCCAAAATGCAGGTCCCTCACACATGTTTGCACATAAACCATGGGGCGAAGTCTGCATAAAACCACAGACAGTTTATTTTTTTTCCTTTTTGTTCTCTGTTTCCCCACCAAAACCTTTGGCTTTGAGATACTTTCCATTCTGCCCTTGTCAACTGCCAAGTTCAACAATTATCACTAATTGTGGGCCTGGAATTTTGTTATGGACTTTGTAAACAAGACCTTCTGCCAAGACCACAACAACACCCTCTCCCTGAACCAGCCAGGTACAGAGAGCGGTCTTCCATTTTTACAAAACGCATCAGGTTGTTGTTGGTGGTGGTTTTTCCATCACTCATTACTTCCGTAATGCCACATATTTCCAAGTGAAAAGGAAGGGACGTTTCTGTTTTGGATCCTAAGAGCAGGCCGTTCCATACCGCAAAGGAGCTAGAACTGAATGTGAGCTGGCAGCGGGTTTGGGAAAAACTACTCCCCTCCTTAAACACTCTGACCTGTTAACTTTATTTCTATTGTTTTTCTATTATTCTTTGCCATTATTGCCAAAACCATTGTTACATGAGCATACTACTACAACTAACAATGAAACAGACAGTCATTGTTAAAATTGTTGTACAGGACATAACCTGAAACCACTTTAAGCAAGTTCTTATTGAATTTGACCTTTCAACACAAAAAGCAGGCACAAATGACTGATCCTTTAGTTATAACTGCATATTTAGAAAAACTGGTGAAATGCGACCACCTTACCTTGCATAAAAATTTCCTGAACTTTTTGGTCTTTCACCCAGGCTTTCACTTCTTCATGGAGATGTGAATAGTCCCTAAAAACAGGACTTATACTGTCCACCTCGTCCTGCAGAAAACAAAACAAACATAACACATCAGCATACAACTTAAAAAATTACAAGATCTATTTCATAAAGATACTTCAAATCATTATTACTGACATACGACATAATTATTTACACTCCACTTACTGATATACTATTATAATTAAACATTATTTGGAGTGTTTCTTTATTACACAATGCACACTTAATATTATGCCTAAAACATGATTATTAATAAGAATTGCATGTTAATGCTATTAACAATACAAAATTCCACTCCCATTTAGCAAGTGTGACCCTCATGAGAACAAATCCCTCCATTGTAAGTCTGAGGTTAATCTTGAGTCTAAATGCTTACAATCTTAGGTGTTGAGGTTTAGAGGCACAAATGGTGCAGCGCAAGATATGCCACAAAGCTTTACAGTATATGCAGTGGTCTAAACAAACCCCTAAGCCTTAGCAATAGCAATCATCACTAAAACGTTTCCCGTCCATACAATCTGATGAAGGCCAGTGACCCACAGAATTCAAACGAAGCACAGGAAAGCCCTCACTCCTCCTCATGCACGGCAACCCTACATTTCCGCTTCGCAGGAGCACAGCAGTCAAGCAGATGTGTGTGTGTGTGTGTGTGTGTGTGTGTGTGTCAGGGTCTGGCAGGGTGAGAGGGATATCCGCCCTGCACTTCCATTAATTGTTGATGGTGATGAGGAGTGGATAGAGAGCAGGGGTGGGGGGGCTGACAGGAGCTCCAGTTATTTACACAATCACACAGCAGGCCTGATGAACACATGAACTGAGCCTTGGAAATACCCCACTGCTAAACACCACACACACACACACAGACAGTGTAAACAAAAGCCCACATTGCTGCCATGTGATTGCTGGCTAGGGTGAATGACCACACATCTAAGATAAGAAACATACTGTATGTACTTCAATAGAGCCATTTTCAAACAAGGATTGGTATTTTACTTCTAGGCCATTGGTGTAGATTTCTTGCACCAAAAATGCGTATTTTCCCTCGCTAGTTCTCTGACCCTTAAGATATAGTCAGAAATTCACTAAACAATGGTAATTACTATCCATACTGATGCTCAAATGTTAATGTGCTTAAGTTTGTAATATCATATACCTATCCCAGCCCATCCACTTCCCCCTTGCACTGTTGCTCATAACAAATGTCAGATCAGATCTGTAATTTAGAAGTGGAACTAGCAAAAATGAGCCAATGAAGTAACATCTTTGCAACGGATCGAGATTGCATGCAGTTTTGGGAACTGAGAGTTGCTGTGGTTTGTCGTAAAAAGAGTGCTTAATTCTTGGCAAAAGTACACTGTCATGTCGTCTTCTCCCTAGTAACAACCAATGCATTACTCACACACACACACACACGCGCGCACGCCTTTATTCTAGTTTCTATTTTAAAATGAGAGCACTGCAGGACACATGATTTATTTATTGGCCTGGAGGTTAAACAGGGCACTTTCTCTCATGGTGGCTTCCAAGAACAGAAGCCCGTTTCCCCAAAGCTCTTCTACTCAATGGCAAAAAGAGAAGCATCCAAATAAAATGAATATATTCCATGTCCAAATGTTACCTATTAGAGCAACGCACGCTTCCAGGAATGCAAAGCTGCTCACCATCAAACATGACGAATGTTGTAAATAAGGACAATGAAATTTAAATCGCAGAGAGAGACATGATCTCATTCCTGCAGTCTGGTCGAGCACCTTCAGCAGGACTTCGGCTGTAATCTCATCTTCTCCTCCTCCTATGCACACACACCCTCGTGAAGGACAGAGCAGATGCACTTTCCTTTCCATCCCCCACCTCATTCCGCACCGGGCTGCCATCCATCACTTTAACAGCAATATGTTCCAGGATTTTCCACATGGCGCTGCGGTGGAAGACACTGCGAAAGCAGGGTGGTGCTCGGCACTGGGGGAATAGGAAAGTGCTTCCAGATCCAAAGTCTGACCCAGATAAAAACAGCTTCCTTCCCCTTTCTTGCTCTTCGTCCAGCGGGCTGGAGCTTGGGAACAAGGCTGGGCGTGGTGCTCTCTCTTTCTCTAGCCGTCTCCATATTCCCGAAAAACAGCCTCTCGCCATCCAACAGCTGCTCAGAAGAGTTCCACATTGTTCCCTGGCTCTCTGAAGGAATCACGTTTCAGAGACATCTTGTTCAGAATGTCCATGTGACATGCTTCATTCATATTTGCTGTCCTAGATGGGAGTAAGCCGCAGAAATGTGTCTGCAACTGAATAACGCTCACTCCTCACCAGCCGCCCTATAAGAACGTGCGGTTCCTAATTAGGTCCAGAAAACATGTCTGTGCACCATCTGTGTTTGTTGATGAGCTGATGCTGATCGGATGAGACTTCACATGACACATAGGTGGTTTAAATACAACTATAAAATGATTCCTTCCATTGTGCAATTATTTCTGACAGCTATTGCTAGATAACCAATGTCAGCTGTGGGTTAATGCTTTATGTAGAAAAAGCATCTGCCAGAGATCATTTGCCATGACTTACAAGCAAAACTACAACAATGCAAATTTAAAGTGCAACTCGTCTGCAGTGTCCATGTGTAACTAAGTTTCCAGACAGTGGCAAATTGCTTTTATGCAAAATATTAGATTCCAGACTTTGCAAAACTTCACTGGACAACTTGTTTCTTATTGAAGCAGGATGCTAAATATCCTCTGCCAAAGTAAAATCCTCTTGGTCCAAAATCATGGACCACAATACTGTGTAATAAACAGCAAATGTTAAACATATTTAGATTCAACTTAACCACAAGTAATCAATAAAACCACATGCAAAACTCTTACGTTGTTAGAAAGGAAGATGTATGCAATGGCACAAAAAACGGTCTCTAATGTGCCAAATTCAAATCAATATCTAGTCTAGTCATCATACAGGGCGCAGCTCAGGCCGTTACTGTACGTCAGTGAAATTAACAATGTGTTCATTAAGAATGAATGAAGTCCCATTACCCTCCCGCTCCACATGACTGAGTGCTCCTATTAGCATTCATCTGCTTCCTTCACTTGTCTCTCTCCGTCGCTCTTTTCCTCTGTCTTTGTGCACACAAAGGGCAGACGTGTTCCTGATCTGTCTCTCTCTGAAGAGCGCAGCTCCTGTGTTAATGTCGTCCTGTCCTCTGAAGATTCACAACCCGAGTCCAAGGCACGTGTCAAGGTGAGACAGGCCAAATTTACTGAATCATGTATAACAAAAAGGCCTGTCCACACACGTAGTCTATTAACATTTTGAACAATTATATCAAACTGATGTATAAGCTGCTGTGTGGAAAACTGTGGCATTCAGTCATAAAATGGAATTTACTGTATAATGCTATTTTACTGTGTCCCAAAATTTACCCAATTTTGGATGAATAAATAAAACGTATGTCAGTACACTTAAATCAAATATGATATGGATAAGTGTTAGTAAATAATAAGCTGCAAAATACTATTAAACGAGAATTTCGCATGTTATGCAGGTCTCTGTGTGAATAAATGGCGATGCATAGTTTGGCTTATTACACACATACTGAAGCGAACATGACGTCCGTTGTGTTTTTAGCTTTAGCTGCCTCAGTATGAGAGTACGTGATGCATATAAACAATCTCTAGAACTGCATTAAAAGCATTAAAAGAGAGTCTAAGATGGGGGAGAATCCAGATTTCAATACAGGCCCTACACAAACACTTTTTTTCACCAACGGAAGTTATTACAGAAATATTGCTTAAAACAGGATATGACTATGGGCCAGAAAAAAGGTCTGTTGTTCAGATGGGAAAGGGACCATGCAGGCGTAGTGTTGCCATGGCAGTGGGCAGCGTGGGGTGATGACACAATACTTGCATCAGTCAGAGGTGTAAACAGCGAATGGGCACACGGAGACAGGATGTTCCTTCCAGCTCTCTACAAATGCTTTTTACAGAGATGACTCATTCAGAGGATGAATCATTGCGCAGAAAGCTGGAATGACATGAAGAAAGATACCATAATAATGCTATTATAGCATTAATGGTGTCTCCTAACCTCAACGTAAATATCAGCGCAGTTAGCCATTGTGGCGGTGGGAAAATGCAAAAAAGCGCGGAAACAGCCCAGCGGCACGTAAAAGCTTTTGTTGAGGAGCGGACGACGTGTGCGCTCCTGTTGCCATGGCAATACTACATACGTGACGTGTGTGAAAAAGCTTGTTGCTGGGGTAATACAAGTGTGTGCGCTGATTGTGTCTTTCATATAGACTGGTGTCATTTCAAGCAGTGTGTTGGTGAGCTCATTTATTAAGCGCAGTTACAGCGAGTAATACTATACATTGTGGATCAGATCATTCAGGAAGTATGCATGCGTAAACGGTAGCTGTCTGTGTGTGAAAGTGTGTAGGGGGGAGGGTGGCTGAGGTGTGTGATATATGTTTCTTCATTAAAACAGAGTACACCAGAGTGATGTATGCTCCGCCTGAATGCAATTTCTCACAAATGTTAGAGCATTATGGGGTGCTGGGATATTGTGATGTGCAGCGGCGAAGAGAAGTCACAGGCATGCTCCGTATGTAGGGTGTAAAAACAATCCCACAACTCAACACAGGGGGCATACCTCTAAAGGGCTGTTCACACTGACAGCAATTTGCAGCCATAAAGCGACTGGAAGTCATTTGTTTTTAATGAAAGTTGATGATCTGAGGTGAAATAAGGAACTGGCCATCAAGCATAGAACATACTGTCAGCTGATTATTTACTGAAGACTCACAGGTGCTCCAGGTTCTCTGTCTTTATTAGTAGTTTGTTTAACAGTTCTGTCAAATAATAGATGGGCGTAATATTATACTGTTTTGAAAAAAGCACAAATATGCATTTTAACAATTTGTATAAACATTTAATGCCACAAACCTCACAGCTTTCAGCAAATCCAACTAGTGCCTAAATTGTGTATGTGCTACCTTATAAATTATATTGGTCATCAGCCATACGAAAATACAATAATATTATAATTGGGCCTCGGGTGCATCCAACACAGGAATTGTGGAAAAAGAACAACCCTGTAAACAATCCACTTCCCCCTTGAGATAGGAAGAAGATCTTACTATAATATTACCACCCCTTAATCTGCAAGCTTCCACCCACGGTGGCCGCCACTGCCGCCAACTTCAAATGCCATTGCAAAATTTTGTGCAAAACATGCTAACTGTTCTGTATTTGGCAGCACTGATGAGCAGAGGACACTATTCTAACCTCAAATGAGACAACAGAGCATTGAATTTATTCATTTATTTACTGTATATTACTCTGCTGCCACACAGACCTAATATAAACATGCAATTTCTTTCCCAGCTGTTTACCTTTACTTTTTGTATTTAACAATTGAAGTACAGTAAGAGAACTTTTGAGTTTAGTACTCACGTGCCGTGTGACAGGATGTGTGCATTCAGAAAATTATAAATCAAAAGTTTAAACTAATACACAATTTCTGCGACATTGACATGATAATCAAAAACAAAAAATTCTCACATTTTCTGAGAATCCATCTAGTACTGATAAGGTTGCATACAGCTACTAGAGACCAGCAGCACAGCGACTTGGTGACCTCCAGCGATTTAATGTACCTTAACTGCCATGACAGTAAACAAGAGCATGTTTCATTGTTACTCAGAATTCTCAAGTCTTCTGCGCAGCCGCACTGAGTTCAGAGGTCAAATTCCTCCTCTTCTATCCCACTCCAGGATAAACGAATGCAAATGTATGCCCAGACCCAATCCCGCTCAGTAATGTAGCCCACAAAGAATAATGAGTGCAAGTCACAAGCGTGTAGAAGTCTCTTCCAGTAATGCACACTATAACAGCACTCCTGTTTTCTGTTTCTCTCTCACTCTCGCCGACTGGCCTCGCACACAGAGCCTCAATTGTTGCGATTATGCCAAACAGATTCCTGGGTTCCAGCCCCTCCTCCGTCCATCCCTGGATCGGGCTGCACTGTGGAAAAAATCCATGAAGGAGAAAAGAGGCCAAGACAGGATATGAGCAAGCCAGCGCATCACACTCCAGCAAGCAAACAAGCACTTGAGAGGTCAGACTTTGGATTTTTGGAAGGGGGCGGGATTTTGTTTTTACTAAGTGATGATTGGAATTGGATTAGATTGGATGCTGGAATGTTTCAAGGTCCTGTGAGAGTCACAGATGCAGAGATTGAGGAATACTCCTTTTGAGCACATTTCTTGGCTCTGATTGGCGCTGTAGACAGGCTGTGGTGTGCAAACGGTTGAGTGTGAGAGTGTCCTGTCCGTGACTGTAGCTCCATAACCTCACTTTCACCTCATGTGCTGTACTGAGCTGGATTGTGGTCAAATGTCTAAAGAATCTCATAAGCCACTGATATGAAATACTCGACATGGATGGCATTATGCACCACACAAATAGTGTTTGACATTAGAAAATAGTGGTTTTCCATAGAAAACTATTATAAGGAAAACACTGAACCATTAAGTGGATTGCATTCGTATTCCGGCCTCATCTGTGTAAACTACGCATCCTTAAAACAGAGTAACTGAATCTTAGATATTAATATATTATACTAATTCAAGTGTTTCTGCATTTTTATTGTGCTTTTTAATGCTTGAAATATTGCCGCTGGGTCTAAATAGGGATTGCAAATGGCCAAACCTTGAATTTTGTACCTTTGTTTTATTGTTTTGAGAGGTGATCTAAATATTCATAGCTGTGTGAAACAGATGAAAAATTTACACGCTTGTCCTGCAGTTCTATGGATGTTCAAATTCTTCAAATTGGTTACTTGACTGAAAACTATGAATAGCATCCCTTTAGTACATAATACAATATTGTAAAATAATATAATTTGCAGTGATCAACGGTAATATGACAGAAAGTATTTGCCCCTACAGTATGTCTATAACAAAAATGCAATATTGCTGAATTACACTGATATTTAGTACAAATATGTAGGCAGTTGGCATGCATTGAGTGACTTTTGTTTCTGCCTGCTTTTCATCATCATGTGTCCACAAACATTTTGGAACAGAGCTTCATATAATGGATATACTTGCTACATTTACTGCAAATCAAATACCTATCAGCATTTAATTTATTTTTTAGTTCCAACAGAGATTAACCATAAGAGACCTAGACTACACTAGACAGTTGAGGTACCTCAAAACCATTCATCAAAGTTGTCCTAAAACCTTTAAACCTAAAATGAGTTTTTTTTTCTTAAGAAACATTAAGAAACTTACATTATAGTTCACACCACCTACAGAAATGTGGCATTCCACTGAATCAAAAGCATGTACACAGTAAACCACATCACCGCAGCATTCACAAAATAAGCTCCTGCTTTTAAATTTATCACAATTTCCCCACATGCAACGCCCAGGTTTGGGTTCAGGGGGAGAGGGGGTTCGATAATTTGCTGGCAGATGGCTTTTCATTATCCGTCGTGCAGGATGGAGGTGAGCCTGCAACACTGGGGATAAAACATGTCGTGAATATGAATCCAGCAGTGGAGAGCATCTCCTCCCATCTGTCATGTGTGTTTGTTTTCAGAGCCTCTCTCTCTGCCACTGTGTGTTTTATCTAAGCTAGATTAATTAAGCTGTTTATGAGTGGCTTAGCACAGAACAATAGAAGAGGCTGTTTGTTGTCCTTATTAGTGCTCTGAGCAAGAAGCGCTCACGGAGGCAAACTTGTGTAGCTGACCAGCTTGTATACCCATCCACCCAGCAGGTGTTGAAGCTACAGGGAACATACTCAGATGGCGGGGGAATACTAGCAACGGATTTCGAGGAACGCACAGTAACCCGAGGGTCTTCAACCACAAGATCCATCTTGGAAGGCAAAATGAATAAACGGACAAGGCCACGTGGTCACCTTTTAACTAATTGTAAACACAGCCAGCAGAACGTAACACTTGAGAGAGAATGCAAAGCAAATGAGACAAAGAGGTTCTCACCTGATAGGGCTGACAGGCTCCTTCATCTGTTAGGAAGTCCAGGTGTCTGTCAGAGAAGAACTCGATGGCTTTGATAGACCCTAACACTGTCTTCCCTACCAGAGGCTTGAACGTCTGCAGGGACAGAAAACACTTTGGTTAGTCAATGATCTGGGCATCAGAAGCTAAAGCAAACAAGTGTGTCAAGCTTGACAGCTCAAATGGAACACATCCATCCAACCTTAACAGCACACGCAACATACTTCATGTGAATGACTGTTAAAAAACCTCATGCAGGGTCAACACTGCATTTACATTGGGGTTACGGGTGATAATTTGCTAGAATATAACAGAACTGTTTACCAACATGCCACCAATTATACACAACCTCAGGGCAAGCCTCACCGAACATGATTTATACAGTCACAGAAACTTTCATGTGTTGTGTTTAGTTTCAGCATCTGAGGGAACGAATACAAATGAGGAACCATGACCGAAAACACTCCTACGGGTTTCTATATTTTATGTGTGTGCGTTGGTGCTTCAAGTGATGGTATTATAGCAACTTTGTACATATGCAAAAAAAAGCACACTAATTTCTTGAAACCAGAGTACTCAGAATTAATTGCTAACCCAAGTAACATAAGAACAGAGTGAACGAATATGACCAATGATTATGTAAACCTAAGGTTAAACACGAACAATTTCAAGCAAGAAAACCCAAGTGAACCAATTAACAGGGTATCGGCAGAACATTAAAAATCCAATTTAAGACATCAAGGTCTTTTTAGAATGAATACCGTATGTCTATACCGAACAAACTCATACAATCTCAGAATAAATCCTGTATCTCAGATTCTTCTTCTTGCTACGGCTCGCATTCAACTGCAAAATGAAATAAATGCATTTGAAATGAAGTTCTTGGGCCCTTCCTTAGTGACAAAGCAGTCCAGAGAAAAGCTATAAGACTTTACGTTAAATGAAATGTCAAAATTCCCCATCTGTAGGCCATAAGCATTTGTTAAGCATAAATCAGCTGTTTTCACTGACTATGAATGCAAATGAAACCTTGAGCATATAGAACGTGCAGCGCTCACATCCACTAAATCATATCAATGTGTTTTAATGTTTAACAAAAAGGACTTTTTTTAAAGCTACCAAAATTAAAAGACACAACTCTACTCAAGCAATAGATGTACTTACAGTATGACCATGTGCCAATGTGTGCGAACCAAACACAGTTTAGGCTCTGAGAGTACTTTTTCACGGCACGGTAAACATCTGCAGCTTCACCTTAGATCAGAGGTCTTTCCTGAGACTCTAATTGAATCAGAAGGTTAAATTGGCACTAGAATGACTGCACAAGAGCTGGACTGAGTGGACAGTAATTGGATTCATTACAAGCCCGGACTCACACTGGAGTACAAAACTGCAGCTGAACTTAGTATGTGTGTGCGTGAGTGAATATGACATGCCATCTGGTCACTGGGATGAAAGCAGGCTTCATGCTACACGCAGACACAGCAGTCATGGGACTAGCTGCACATGATCACCATCACAATCTATTCCTCATGTCTGCAAGTAGGGAACACATCTACAACTGTACTGTGCTACTCTAAATTCTATGTACTAGGGGCTTATGGATTTAGATGTCATTTTAGTTTCTCATTTACAACATTCCAATAATTCCTACAAGGTCATTAAGAAGTTAAGACTGTATTTATGTTTAAAAAGAAAAATGCTTGTGACATATTAGACCGTATTCTTAAAGCGAGTGTTTTGAGAATTTTTGTCGCAAGTGTTTTTTTCCCTGAGCGGAATGTTTTAATCTAAATTCTACACCATTATTTCAGTGTTGCAGTAAAAAAAAGTGTTTCCTCAAAATAAATGAACAAATATATATATATATATATAGAGAGAGAGAGAGAGAGAGAGAGAGAGAGAGGCCCCTATACAAACAAATAACCCTTGAATAGATGAACAGTATTTTTAAATAAAAAAAGACACTGCATTTCATTCAAATGTGTGCATGTGATCTTAATCAGTGCTGAAATTTGGCTGCACAACCTACCATTTCTATTTCTATCAACAGAGGTCAGATAGACATGCCCATATCTGGATGCCTCTAAGACAGCCATAGAAAAGTGAAACATAACCACACTGACCAACAGCAATAGGTTTTATACCAGTAAACAGTGGAAGTGCCTCACCACCGATCTCTATGATAATGCAGTCTAACTGAATAATTCTGATTGTTAAGATGTGCGCTCTGACGATCTGTATTGACCCGTCTTTCTGCCTCTAACTGAACCTGATCCCTCAGCAGCAGGGGAAAGACTAGCTGTGGATTTACACTTCTAAAATAAACCTTTCATCAGCCTCACAAGCAGTCAAGTGAGCTGCTACTGAATTTGAGTTCTATATAGAGTACTGACCTACTATTAAAACAGAGTTACTATTTAAAAAGATTTGCTGCACATAGTTCCAGTTTGGGATGCTCATCATGCTTCAGCAAATATTTAGAAGTTTGCATCAATATTTCATTTTTGTGTGCATTTTATTTCCTACAGTTTAATGAAAATGTGCACATCTATGAAGTGTAGACATGCAGCATAAAAGAGATTCACACCAAACAGTTGAATCATGACATATGCATAATAGAAGTTACATTTACATGAAACCTAGTAATTGTTTACTTTACTTAATCTGAAAGCCTTCATGTAAAAACCTCAACTGAATTACCAAATGTAAACCTTTGAATCGGACTACTCTTAATCAGGCAAAATAATAATAATGCTCCACATGCATGTGTTTCTTTACTTCTTACAAACTGGCCAGTGGAGGTGACTGAATGTTCTCTACACAAAAAAAACTTTTTTTGTTTTTTTAGTCAAGTTCTTCCTGCATTTGCACTTAAAGTTTGTTCAGAATATATATGCAATGCACATGTACAGTAAATTAATATTTGTATCAGAAATTAGAGTACAGCTTCAAGGGGTTGCCACTGCGACATTCCTAAAACAGCACAGCCATAACATTTCAAATGCTAATAAAGAATGTTTTAAAAGCCACAGAAATATTGTGATTGATATGAAGGACAACTGTGACAATCAGCATTAAAATAAACAGTGCAGAGACATTTAGCAAAAAGGTATCTCAATCTAATTTTGTGAATCAGCGTGATTATTATTTACTAGAAGCAGCATGAATTTATTAGAGCTGTAGCAAAGCTTCACTGCTGTTGTGTAGTTCGTCTTTGGCGTATAGGGAGTTGAATCAAGGCTACAGTCACTCAAGCCGTTTCTAGGACAGATAAATATAGCAACAGCAAATCCACGTCTCTTAAAGGAAAAACAGGCTTTGTTGTTCTAATAAAAACATATACACTACACAGAGCTCAGGAAGAAGCGCGCTTAATGCAGCTGTGAGGAGAAACAAAAAACAGACAAAAGAGGAAAATACAGAGTCCTCTGAGCAGCTCTGCAGGTGCAGCTGATGATGTTTTACTCATTGATTCCTCAATTTAAAACCTGATCGACCATTGGCAGCAGTCACTCTGTAGATAAAACACTACCGCAAATGCAGCGTTTTGCAGTGTACAGCCAGAGGATTTCATCAGAAACCAGATATCACCCCTGTGACACCTTTACACACAAACACAGATGAACAGAGAGATACACAAGCACTTCCTTGAGCGACTGCAACTGGGTCACATCTGCCACTTGTCATTAGGGAGTTACCTCTCATCGCAATCATGCTGCCAAACAGACAGCACAATAATTGCTGAGCGTCTCCAGAATACAGAATACACCTGAGTGGAGCCCCGACACACACACACACACACACGACTGCAGCCGCACACACGCAAGCACACAACACATGTATCTCATTCCCTCTGCAAGAACAAAAAGAGGCCATTGAAAGGAGGAGCTCTTTCAGAGAAAGCACAGGGTGGCTGTGTGCAGACAAAGCATCTCCAAAATACAGTCCTCGGCCAGGCGCTGCGCAGAGCGCCGTAATTCAGCAATAAATATTTGATAAGGCTGAGTGCACTGGAATGTGTGGCGGATCCGTGAGGGGAGTTCATGCATAGCCAAGTGTGCTGGAGGCTGGGACGCTCCAGGATGACACTATCTGATGAAGGTCACGGAGGAACGCAGACTGCGCTTTACACATACGCACGCAGGATTTCACAGCAGTCACTAACAGTCACACGATCTTTACTTCAATCAATAAGCTGCAAATTTCTCACAATCTGTAAAACAGGCACAATTATTAACAAAAGTCGTATTTCTTCGGTTCTTATATGTTCAAAACACAGAGTGTGCTGCTTATATATACTATTCTTATGTATACTGCTTCCTGTTTAGATCTCACTATGTATCATGTTTACTTTGTGACATGCAAAGGTATTTATTTTTTTCATAAAAAACATTTTGCACAAAAAAAACAGTAATACTTGGCTTTACACAGACGCTGTAGTTACACATTACATGTACTGTAGTAACAACAGTAAATTATGCATAATTAAATAACTTCCCCTAAACCAAATCTGTACATAATAAATACATGTAGTTAATTTAATATAATCAGTATTTGCGTAATTCCAATAACAATAACATTACTTCAAAATAAAATGTATTCACTGCAGCTTTTCAAATGCAAAAACAGCCACAGCAGTTATACGGTGGACTGCTTAAATCATCACAAGCACTCTTCGTGATAAAGTTACGCTCACAAATAGCATCCCATTCCCAATTTGTATATGAGCAGGCCTGAGCTTGCGTCAAACACCCATTGTGGCTTGTTGGCAACATTTAGCCGACTCAGCATAATGACATCATACTGAGACCTTTAGTGAAGTTAGCTGTCAGTCATGTCCTGAGGTGTCAGTAACCCCTCATCTATCTGCTCAGCGAACAGTACATTGCTCCCATTATCAATGACTAAGCTGCCTACACTGCAAGTGTGAGATGAACACACTGACACTGATCTGTTGCATCATATATCCTGCACAGTGTTGTTGTTCCTCCAGCAGAGTTCTTGCTGTGGAGGAAGACGCCATATCCAATGTTCCATAAACACCCGGAATGTTTGCAGGGGGCTAGTTTCCCCCAGCATGTCTCAATCAGAACTGTTACTAATTCAGTTCTCAGGCTATGTTTAAAATACACTGCAAGCTTGCTACAAAGCAATAAAACCGTCTGCGAACTGTAAATGAAAGGTTTTTACTGCACATTTTTCCTGCACATCCAATAACAAAGGTAGAGCCTACAGCAATAATACACAAAAAAAAAAATCATTCAAAACTGTGTCTTCATTTACTATTGTCACGTGTTAAATCACCATAAAAGTAGCCATGTTATCCTTAGATAGGAAAAGACCAAATGGGCCAATTTATGGGGCTTTCTGCCCTACTGTGGCTTTATATTTCCTTTCTAACGCTCTTGTAGGAAAAGCAGAATTCAGTAGATTCATTGCATTGTAGAAACATTGCCTTTTTCTGAAAATAAAAATGTAAAATAAAATGTTATCAGACAAATGATGATCAATTCTGTTTTTAGGAAATATCCCTGTGCAATGACTTGTCCGTGAAAGGATTTTCCCTCCCCATAGTTTTTGTCTTCTGTTACTAGCCTGAAATTAAAGTGTGGGTCACTTTCATGGTGCATTTTGTCCTACTTCACATTCCTTGTATGGTAAAAGAGCATTCAGGCAATTCCTTCAAACACTGTCTTTGCGAAGCAACACAGTCATACAAGTCTGGCACAAAATAATGTTGAGTAAACGATGACCATTTTCATTTTTCTGTGAACTATCCCTGTAAAATGACTGTTCTGTAACAAGCCTGTTTCTCGTCCTCTCTCCCGCTCTCGCTCTCTTGGATACGAGAGGCATAATTAGAAACAGCCGCACTATGCACAGTACTGCATTGAAGGAGCTGTTTGCTAAATGGGTCATAGTGCAACCCTGCCCTTCCTCCCTCAAACACACACATGCATACACCGTTTCAGGCAGTACACTTCTCAGTGGATCAAGCAGATTATATGCCCCTCCAGACTTTGCTCCAGCAAGAGGGGACATGACGATATAATCAGCTTACTTGGTTGGAATGAACGGACAGGCCTGTCAAAACACAAGACACCTCTGCCTGCTATCACTCTAACCGACACTAGACGACCCCTGTTCCAACACTCACCCAAAAACAGGCACACCATCCATCTCGGTCTCAAAAAAGCGGGGGTTTTCCACACAGCTGCAGTTCTGTCCAACACCCACAGTCTGTCTGGGCCGCTCACATGTCACCCGTGCCACTGATTTAATAAGCGAACAAGCAAAAAAAATTCCCAGCAACTCTAAATCCCAGTTCCTCCGGCCAAATATATGCACGGGTCTGTCCTTGATAGTTTTCTGTGGGCTTGTGGCTTTCGTGGGGCTCCAAAAGGCACTCGTGCTTTCAACCAGTTAAGTTAGCGCCCTGTAGCTGTAGACACAATAACACGACTGACTGCACCGCACAAGCAGAGGGATGATAAACATCCTGTTAGACGAAAACGCAAACAGTCCAACCTGCCTTCACGTAACCGGCTCAGCATGATACATCTACCTCTATGTTTTTAGCTTCTCAAAGTTGTAAAGCATATTTACGGAAAACAAGATATTGTTTACCTCTTTGCTGCTCTTGAGGATAGACCCAAGCCAAAGGTGGAACTCAGTCGGTGACCAAGCCCCACTCAAGTTAAAGAAACTCGAGTGGGATGCAGATGAGCGAGAGAAAAAGAGGAAGAAAAACAAAACAAACAAGTTTCTCTCAAACGCGTTTTGTGGTCTTTAAAAGAAGAGGCGTGCTTTGAAAAGAGACCTTCCCTTCTTAGACGCTGGCCACATGTCAGACATTTTATGTGGCTGACAGGAAACACAGAATGAGAGAAAAGCCTCAGCTGCCGCAGAGCTCAAAGAAACGGGGCGAGGAGGACAAAAAAGTGAGGCGGACCGTTTGCTCGCTCGCTCGCTTCCTCTTCTGCTCTCAGTATCCGAGCGTCAGACTGTTAGCCAGTCTGTGCTCAGCGGTGCTAGAGAACAAGTCAGATCCGTCCGATAAGCGATGTGTCTCGGCCTGCCTGATTCTGGAACTGGGTCAGGCTGCCTGCTTCCTCCAGAGCCCAGTTATACAAGCGTTTACACACACACACACACACGCTCCACCACTGCAGTGTTCAGGAAGCTCCTGAGAGCCACGAACTGAAAGAACAAGCTCGCACAGGCTGCTATTGTATTTCCCCCCTCGTCATGGTTTTTTTTTGGTTTGCTGTTGCGCAGTTTTTTGGTGGCTGTTTGTGTGGTGAGCAAATCAGTGTGGCATGGTTGAGAGTGAAGCGAAAGAATCAGAGAGAGAGAGAGAGAGAGAGAGATGGTGAGAGAGGAAGAGAGAGGGTGGGGGGGGGTGCCATGTAGGCGAGCGTAAACCATGAAAAGGGCGTTGCTATGTACAGTGTAACTAATCTCCCACCATCACAGGTGGCAGAGCCGCCCCACAGTATGACTCACTCTGATGAGAGGGCCGCTGGTACACACACACACACAAAGAATTAAAGGCATAGCTCACACAAAAATTTCTATTCGGTCACCTTTACTCATCCTCATGTCATTCAAAACACATAAGAATTGTGTGTGCATAATTTTTTTTCGCCATAATATAAAAAAAAAACAGGAGATTTTATCCAATAGTTTCATGTGAGGAAAACATTCGAATTCAATATCATTATTTGCTTTATATATAGCCCTTATCTCAGTAAGTCATACAACACCCAAAGACATTTTGGTATCACTGACATCAAATGTTGCACAATATTGGCATGCTCTAGACCTTATATGTGAAGTATGAAGCCATTGTCTTTGAATTTCACAAGATCGGGACGATGTTAAAACAAACAGTTAATTCATAAAAACATAACCTTAAGCTTTTGGAAAAACAAACAGAAGACAAAGAGCGCTGCTAAAAGGGCGAAGCTACAGAGTCTATATAAGATTCATATGAGCGTGAATGAGATTTGATTAGCTACTGCGATAGAGTGTTTATTTAGCATCTATTCTCATTCTGCCAGGAAATCCGTGTTTTATTTTATGTTCCCCAGCAAGTAAAATCCTGGTTTGGAATGACACAAGGCAGAGCAAATGTCAGATTTCATTTCTGGGTGAACTGTTACTTTAAAGAGCATATAAAGCTTTAGTAAGCAAGGCCATGGACACGTTTCCTCTTCACGGGTCCAAGCGACTTTCTCAGCAGCTCTGTATTCAAATGGCCATGCTGGGCAGAAATACAAGCCTGCTGAAACCCATTAGTCACCGGACGCACTTGCAGAGAGGACACAATAATCCACATAAATTAAAATGAAGGGACAGGCTTTTGGCTCGCAGGTAGGTTGTCCTTGGCTCAGACGTGGAGTGTAATACAGTAGAGGATTAAAGGGAAGCGCGTGTGCCCACTGGAGCGATCAGGACACGGACAGAGAAGCAGGAGTGAGGGTGGGCTTCCTCACACTCCAGTGGTTGTGCCCACCTCAAGGGCAGGACACCATGTTCAGTCTCCTGAAGCGAAGACAGAAACTGTGAGAAAATAACACAGCTCTGTTTGCCCTATATACCGGGACGATGACTGAGAACCAGCTAATGAAGGAATCAGCTTAAAGACAACAATGTCTATTTCTAGAGCCTTTTTTGTACGATTCATCAGTGCACATTACACTATAGCAAAAAAATGCCAGTATTATCTGCCACTAATACAACTTTTCTGCTGATGTAACCAGGACTGTGGAAAATTATATTAACCAAGCCTGTGGGAAATTTCAGCCCCTTTTATATTCTGCCAGATAACAGTCATAAGTCCAATTGCTTGGAAAAGCAGCAGCAGAATCCACAAAAGAGATACGATTTGAATACTTAAATATTAGCAATCACCACCAATGATATAAGACACATGCTTTTCACCAGTGGATCAATAAGTTGATTTAAAAATAACAATTTACACACCCTCAAGTCTCTCTAACTTTTATTTCCTCTACGGAACATAAAACAATGTTTTTTTTTTAAGGAAAGTTGGTATTATACTATTGACTTCCACTCTCAAATTTTTTCATTATCAAAATATCTATTATTAAAATAAGTCATACAGTTTTGGAACAATATCAGGGTGAGGAAATGATTACAGAAATTTCATTTTTGATTGAACTACCCCTAAAATAATACCCACAAACGCTTAGGCTAAGTCATTATTAAATGCCTTATAACAGGCACAAGGACAGACATGTGCTACATAAACATAACGAGGCGCACACACACATCAGGAATGAAGAGCCAGTGAAGATACCAGCATGACATTTGAAGCCGCCTGTGTTGAAAAGCAGGAAGTGGCAAGAAATGAGTATGGGTGCGTGAGTGTTCCCTCTCTCTCTCTCTCTCTCAGACAGCGTGATAAAAGCCTGCTGGAGTCCAGAGTGTCTATGCCGCAGTGTGTTCTTGGCACCCGAGCTGTCATGCTCAAAAGACCCAAAGCGCTCCACCATGATCAAAGACCATTTTCACGCACAGAAACCCAATCCCACGTCTCGCGCTCATTCCTTCCCTCAGTACGCTGCCAGCGCGCAGTCAAACACAGCATCGCTTTAAAAAATTGCAGACATGCTGCTGTTATTTCCCAGAAGTCTTTTATTAGTAAATGCATTACATTCTCTCAGATTGTTAGTTCTTACTTCATTTTTTTGCTCTGTGCTGATTTTGGAAATCTGTGGTATTCTCTGGAGTTAGGGTGAAAATGCCTCCTTTTTTTAGGCCAGGAATTCTTAATTGCCTAAAATGTACAATTATCTACATATTACAAGATGACAACAATTAACATTAGCCACTGCGTTAGCTGTCATGAACAATGAACAATACTTAAGTTTAGAGATTCATGATTCCGAACACATTAAATAGAAATGTAAAAGAAAATGAAAATAATTTTTGTTTTTGCAGCTGAAAGCACAATTAAATCAGCCCAAATGTTTTGTAAGTGGACACACAAAGGCATATTTAGAGTTTTATGATGATGGATCTAAGATCAGTAAAGAACTACAGCCATAATAGACACAGGGAACAAAGTGATCCGGAAAGCAGGTACAACTTGTAAAGCTAACAGCGCAGGTTTTGTGTGACTGGGGAAAATGTTACGCCTATCTAGTTCAGCCAGAAAAAGGAATTTCCCGCCATCGTCACATCAACAGAAACTAGCTTGTTTTGAATAATGTGAGGTTTGTGAAGCAGACATGCTTTAGCCAGCAGAGCAGAAGTGATTTAACAGGTTACACAGATATGCAGGGCATGAGTTAATACACTCGAAGAACCTGATTTAGAAATGTTAATGACTGAATGAAACTTTAATAACACGTCATAATTTCTCAGTCAATCACATGTACTAGTTAGCTCTTTACATCCCCTAGTGCTACATTGGTTTTTGTTTAAAAAATACATTTATATGGGGGAAATATTAGTAATTATTTTATTCAGCAAGCATGGATCAACTTAAAAGAGAAGTTAATGTTATTTTTCATGATTCTTTAATGAATACAAAACTTTTAATAAATGCACTGATACCAAACTTTTGAATGATGGTGCACACACACACACACACACACACACACGAACAAAACATCCCTCTTGGCTTTATGGCTTTTGATACTTTTTCCCTATTTTCTCCAACGCAAAACGGAAGCTCCAGACACTGTGACATTTCATTTAATCGAGCGTTCCTCTTCTGTTCTGCCTGTTTTGCATAATAACTTTCACCATTCAAATTGCTCCTCTCTGATAGGGTCAGGTAGCAGCTCGACAGCTGTGATCGCATTCATGCAATTAACGTACCGGCAAACGCTCTGGCATAAACCTCAGCGAACGCCGCCTTATCTCCTGCTTTTAAGGTCATGAAGATGAAATATGGTGCCAATTATGCATCAGCCCAGAAAAGTGCCGTGCACAACGAAGGAAGAATTTCACCAGTGAAGATTTTAATCAGCAAGCTCATATGTTTCCCGATCAATAGGAGAGCGTAATCTTCAGTGTAGTAAAAACAACTTGTGTGGATCAGGTTTGGGGACGGACGGGTGAACGTTCCAGGAATATCCCTTTTACTGCAGGGCCTGTTAATCTGTCTGCCAGCTGCCCAAGAGACGACACAGCAAACCTGTCTTCAGATGTCCTGACAAGGACCTCGGCAGCACTTCACTGGCTAAAGTGTTGAGTGATATTGAGCTTCTCTCTCTTGATTTATCTAACCTCTCTGCTCTTTTTTTATTCAGAAATAAACAAATGATTTCAGAAAATGAATGATAACATAAATCCAATGTTTCCTGTAGTGGTTTATTAGTGATATCTCAAACACTTGTTCTGTTAAAAGAGGTGACCACATGGGATGTTCAGTGTTTGACCTATAGGATTCCCCCATCCGGTTGACATGACAGAACGCCAGGCTGCTTAGACAGTATAATAATACTCTAACGACTAGTTGACATGCAGTTGCAAAGGTACTTACTGTTAGTAGAAGCAAACTTTTACCTAAAAAAACTGATCAATATGCTAGTGTACTCCCAAATAAACCTGGGGCTATTGTTTGTATTTCACTTCTTTTCTCAAGAAGCAGAACACATTTGTGAATGGTAGCCCTGGAAGGTTTGTGAGTTTCATCTGATATTCTGTCTCTCTCTCTTGCTTTCAGCACATTACCTGCACTGCAAGTCATAGCCCAAATCACACAAACGTCACCACAGGCAAATGATTGTTTCAAGGGAATGCAAGCTATGACTGTCTACGCCAGAGATCTGAAAACACTGCAACACCGTGAATGAAACATTTAAATCCAAAAAAGCTGATTTACATTAACAACACATCTTCGAGAACAATATATTATGCCACATTTGTCCATAATCCAATAGACCAGTGTTTGTTGCACTGTTACTCAAGCTGTGAGCTAGCAATGCTATTTGAATGCAATGAGATGAAAAGCCTAGGTTCTGTAGTATAATAAAACAACAATAAATAGACAATATGCCTTTGGATTTTTAATTTAGTTTCTCAGCTGCTTGGTACTTTACATCAACAGTACTTCATACTATATTTCAGGCCTCAATCTATGTTGAGCTCTAAACTAACAAACAAGTCACCATCAATCAATCTACCAACAGAATCCAAATGAGTAAAAGCATGGTCTATTAATAACATTCACTACAACAACGTCACTCGTGTTGTGATGATTGCATGTGTATGAATATGAGTGTTACATAATCAGTATTTTTAAGGAACTTTTTAACTGTGAGACACGCGGTCACTAAATGTACAGTAGAGACGGCAGGACACACACTAAATTGCTTTCATGTGGTTGCTAAGAAGACACAGGCACAAATAACAACCAATGAGCCATCTCAGTCTGTCACTGTGCACTGCTTCTAAAAAAAGACACAAAGACACTATTTACACACTCGCTGCTGCTGTGACACTCCAGTGACTTATTACACAATTCACACGCTTCACATCTGTTGATTATCGTTAGAGATTTGCTCCTCGTTAAAAAGTTTTACACAAAGAAATTAATGATGCGGTTGAAAAATGGGTTAACATGATATTCACCCACGTGAGATGCCAATTACAAATCCAAAAATATCTGTGGTTTATCTGACATGGAGTGGCTAAGCATTGACCAACACATCATTACTGCTTTTGTGGAACAGATGTACATAAGTCTTAAATAGGAAGCATCTTGGAAAAGAGGACTGCTGTGCTGAAACAGTCTGATATACAATCAGCAAAAAAACATTTATGGCTTTAACACCTGTAGTTCGGTTCATTTGGTCGTGACCAAAGTAAAAAAATAATTATATATTATAGCTTTTTTCAGCTGTTTTCTTAACACCACACTGTTTGCTCTGGTCCGGACCAGCTAAAACGTACCAAAATGCATTGAACACATTCCCTATACTGACTTTCGATTGGTCAGAAGGAGCACAACAGTGCCCTTTCCCTGAACTGTTTGCTAAACAATGAGAATACTCCACTGTTCTTGTGAGTTTTCAGAAAGGTGCATTGAGCGGATTGCTTTCTCATCACAAACAAACCACTTTAGAGTTAGAGAACACCCCTTCAAGGAGGTCTCGGTATGTGCACCTGAGTACTTCATTCTCACCTGCCCAAACGAATAATGAACTCTAGTGCGATTCAACTGAACCAAATAAGGCAGGTGTGAAAGTACCCTAAGAAGAAACAATAACAAAGCGGATAATAAAAAAAAAATATTCTACATCTACACACAGTGGAAGTCAATGGTCACCAAAACTTTATGTTTATAAACATTATTTAAAACGGGTTTATCACCTGAAAACATGATACCATTGAGGTTTTGGTAAAAAAAAAAGAATTTTAGTGCATCACTAGTAGATGGATTTTTCTCTTTAAGCTAAAATAAATTGTGTAAAACAAAAGGTTTTTTTTAATGGCTGCAAAATAATTTACTTGTGTTATCAATATATGCATATACACATCATGAGCTGAATGACAGAGAGGTGTATTCACAGAACGACTCTCTAAAGGTAGCAGCAGCTCTCTTCTGGAGCTCAGAAGATGACACTGGGGCCAGACAGTCGTCCCTTTGTTTCCCTGTCAACAGCCCCACTTGTTGCTCACAGGGATTGGACAGATAAAAGGGAGATTGTGGTCGCCTTGCCTCATGATATCAATTTGTGTGTGTTCTTTCAAGCTGGGCTTGTAAAAATAGTGGCGCCTTTGTGAGAACCAGTGAAGCATTATGGATGGCTCTAATGTGAACGGGGGTGTCCGGAACTTCTAGGATTTGAACTGCATGGCTTTTAAAAGTAGTAGACTAACAGTTCTGTGAGTCACCCACCTGGACTTTAACACTTGTGTTTGTGGTGATTTTCAAATTCTCTTCACCTCCTCCATTGATTGCAGTCATTTATTTTATGTAAAAAATTTAGTACAAAGGTTTAAATCCATCAAACACTGCTACGATCTTGCATACAGTGTGAATGTCTTGAGTGGAGAGCGTGATCTCCTGAGTGCCTCCGGCTGCGGACAATCTCTCCACAAACTATGATGGATAATTATATCATCAACTATTGTCAAAGAGCCCTTGGAGGATCGCCTACGAAATACTCAAACAATTAACGGCTCGTTTTATCGATAGCTGGATTTTTAAAGCAATTAAGCTTTGAAAATTCCTTGCGAATTAATCAAAATCCCACTTACAACACTGGATTTGAGGGAAGAGAGGTATTTCTGCACCAGACAGAGAGAGAGAGAGAGAGAGATAGAGCTGTGGCTTTAAAATCAGAGCCAGCTGGAATATGCAAATGACAGTTTTATTATCAGCAGTGCTGTGGTGCTGATAGGGTTTCGCTGAGTGTACAATCGCAGCCGAACAAACTTCCTGAGGGAATGCTGTCCCCTACACCTAACAACAGCCAGTTTTCTCTAGTCTCAGACTGGGAGCAGTTTATTGCATGAATATTTCAAAAAGCCCGTTTCTATTCTTGGCAAGCTGTGACCTCGTTCACTCTCGTTCTAACAGCCTTCAAGTTATCTATGGCAAAAACTAGCATGAAATGAGATTCAGTAATTATAGTAAGAGCGTTCTATGTTCTACATTTGTTGCATACACTGAAAAAATATATTTTTGCTGCTTGAGTTTGTTTCAGCAACACGATGGCTAGATATTTTAACCTAACTTTATTGAATTGTGGTGGATACACTCAAAAATGTCAAATTGAAGCCATTTACATGTATGTTGAGACTTATGACACAAATCATTTTTGTTGCGTTAACTAAAACCAGATGCTTTGCACTTTGTGGAATCAGGGGAGTAAATGTTGAAATCAAGTGTTTGAGAGTGGAAGGAAAGCCCTAGTAATATTCAGTGTTGAGTTTGGAGTTTGCTTTTAAAAGAGTTTCTGTTTGAGCTGAAGTTTTATGGTTATAGTTGGGTTGTGGGTGGCTGTATTAAGACTGTAATATATTCTTTCTGCTTAAGCCAGTGCAGTGATAAGTAAATTCCTACTTGTGCTCTTGCTATTGCTGCGGAAATGATTTTGAATGCACAACCTAAAAGAAGGTCAAAGACTAATAGGTCAGGTTTCCATTTAGTCAGTTAAATATGCTGGAATCTACTCAACATAATTTAAGTGATTTAACTCAGAAACAATTAAGTTCAATTACAAATGTACATCTAAAATTATGATCAATTGTGTGCAATCCCTTGCCGTTTCTTATAAGACACAAGTATCTGGGTGAGGAAGAAAACTCCAGACTAGTCTCGTCTTATGGCACCGTTCACAGACCACAGTCTGCACAATGACTAGACATATACTGTATGATGCTTCTGTCACAAAACCGGTCTGCATTTCCATGCAAAGCTGATGGCTGGTGCATGGAAATTCAATCCTGTTTACGAGGTATTGTAACTGTCTATGAGGCTTTACATCAGGACCAGACACATCTGGCTATAGAACTAACTTCCGTGTTGTGAAAAACAGGGCTTTACAAAAATGACAGAAGCCAGGCCATCCATTCAGCCCTATCACAATCCTGTTTTGCTCCCTTTGGCTGAGGAAAAGGCTGTGTCTGTACTACTCTCTCTCTCTCTCTCTCTCTCTCGTGCTGCGGTCGCTGTCAAACCCATCATCCCCAACCTCCTCCCGCCGAAAATGAGGTCACACGGAAAAAACGAAAAGTAAAGCTATAAATAATACACGGCTACCGCAGTGAGTGCATTCTGAGAACAAGATATTTTCGGGGCACCATCTCTGCACAGAAATAAAATTCTTCAGGCAGATGAAAACATCTGTTCTGTGTTCTCAAAGCATTTGAGATTTTCTGTGCATCTGCTGTTGCATAAGACAACAGCATCTAAAGCTATTTGTATGTCATTTGTAGGAATGTCACAATGATACTTTGTTGATAAGATTGCCCCAGAAATAATTGTTGTCATTTTAAAGACCATTCTATGCCACTGTATATATAATCATAATGTAACAGCATAGCAATTCAACAAGGCCTACACACTTCAAAACGACAAACCTTTAATTTGACAGAATATTTAAACCATAAATAAGTATCAAAATATTAGATACCTTAAAAATAGTAAATAAACATTTTCTAATAAAAAAATGCAAAGTAGGCACAGATACCTAAACAAATTCATCTTTTTTAGATTTTCTTAATACTCATTCCTGGACATTCATGCGAGATTCATCAGTGCACATGAAAACAGCCTTAAGTTTTCATGAATAACCATCTGAAAACAACCTTTCCACTGACTTCACCTCAATACATACAGTATAAATAGCTAGTAAGACTGTTTGAGCAAAACTGCTTTCAGGTCTTTCTCGATTCTCACATTAAAAGGGGGACATTTTAACCGATTTCTGATATATAAAATGATGGGGGGGGGTTGAACATACAGTTTCACTTAAAAATGTTTCATATTACAGAAATTGATTGCCAATTTGGTTTCATATTGATGCAAAAGAAAAAATGTACACTTAAGTCAAAGCCTACACATTTTTAAGAACACATAAAACAAAACAATCAAGTGATATAAAACAAAACGGAAAACAGAGAGAGCAATACTTGATTTTTTCCATCAAGAATTGATTGAATGGCAAAATCAGACATGGCATACCAGAATGGAGACAGACCTTATGTGGGTTTGCTAAAACAAATGCCTAAAAAGGTATTTGACTATTGGGTAACATTAGCCAGTAGCTAGGTGACGGCAGAGGATAAAGAAAGGCTTGCAGTGGCAGATAAAATATTGAGGAAAGATTACAAGCACAAACACTGTTTTCTTAGGAATAACATGCACTGATGAATAATACACAATAGGACCAGGAACGTGTAATAAGAGCATAAATAAAGTCCATTTTGATTTCATGTTGACTTCAAGTACTGTATTAACAAAAGCAGAAAGAAAACACTTTATTCCACACATTAAAACTAAAATAAGACAGGAGATAATCACAACACACTATTTTCTATTTTCCCTTTAATTTGAAAGTCTCATTGATTTCAGCTTGTTTTTCCACTCTCTCTCTCTTTCAAAGCAGCTCAGCTCTAACATGAAAGGCTCAGAATGAGGACAGAACAGCCTGCCAAATAACATTTTTCTGAAGCTGGAGGCAAGCGGCCAAAAAGAAATCTGTAAAGAAAGAGGAAGGGCAAGCGTGCATTACATTTATTATAAGACGGGCACACTGCTCTCTCTCTCACTGCCTCTGAACACGGGCCGGCAGTATTTATTCATGTCTTTAAATTGGAGGTGCAGTGGTCTGGGTGCACTGCAGTCTGATCAAATGAACAGGGGGAGGACTTGACCTTCATCGCGTCAGTTGGCCCGTAGATCTAGCAGCTTCAGCCTGTATGATGTAATATCTGGCAGGAAGACAAAATAAACGACCCCTAACCCAGAAAGCAGTGTTGTTTACAGGCTAACGTGCAGCTGCAGTGTTCACTGGTCTTCAGCTGTTTACATTACCTTAGCCTTATTCAGATCTCTGTGAATCTATTGCCACGAGCAAAACCAAGCCTTTAAATTCAACATGAATTCAAAATTGACCCCATTTACTTTCTGAATGGATGATTCTGACATTATCGAGCATGTTACAAGCAACCAAACCGTAACTACTGTACATACTGCGGCTTTTAGTTACTGATGTTGATTCCTTGTTGATAAAAGAAATTTCTTCTTCTTGAATATCCAGTTACACACAAAAACCTTGACTCTCTTGTGTTACTTTGACTCTCTATTTAAACTGACTCACCTTGTTGCAAAGAGCACTGATCCTGCAGTATCCGGACTCATAGATGCACCAAATTCACACCATGGTCTTTCTTATTTCCTGTTCCCAGCATGGTGGTAGAGCACAGCACATATTTGTTGCATTTGCAGGAGACATCTGTACCTCTGAAGTCACCTGTGCCGAACACTCACCAGACAAAGTCCCACGTCATTAGATGAAAGAACAAAAAAGCTGTGATGTAATATCGCCGGTTACATCACTGGCTTCTACTTGCATAATAGGGTGCCACAATGGTGCAGCATGGCCTTGATCTAATGCTGACCCAAGCACCTGCGTACCAGTGAACTTACTTAAGAACATGTTTATCACCTGACTGCCTGCCCGAGTAGAAATAGCAAAGCCCACGAACTCCGGTAACACTGCAACCTCAGCTGATAAGCTTCTAATGTGCTATTCTTTATCTTAATGAACACGAATAACAAATGACTCAAGCAGTTACAACTCGCTAAAAAAGGCATAACCGAAGCACTAATAATAAATAAAATTTTGTTCCAAACCAGTTTGATTTCATTACTTCTGGACCGCAAACTGATCTTGATGCACTTTTTCACACAATTAATAGGACACTCCACACTACAACTTAGAAAAAGATGGATTACATTAAACAAAATTTGGTGACAAAAATGTTCACTCAAAAATTTCTATTTTTTGTATTTACAAAGAATCAGCAAGAAGCACTGAAATAACAGAAAGTATAATGACTTAAATATTATTTTGTCAAAACCTATTTAATTAATTTTAAAGAGTACTTCATGACTCTTTCATGATGCATTTGTCATCATAGTCAGAGACTGACTGTTCACCGTTCATTTTCTTTGTATCGGAACAAAAGAAAAAAAGAAAATAAATTCATTATATTCATATACAACGCGCGTTTGAGTAAATGATCACAGAATTGTCTTTTTTATCTTAAACAGATGTGCAGGACACGTGAGGTGTTTTTTGGGTCGCAGCAGTGCGATGCTGCTGTTTTTGAGCAGGTGTGTGAGCGTATTTATTTCCCTGCCTCGTCTGTCACCGGCTATGTCTTTCTCGGCCGTTAATCCTCTCTTCCCATTTCCCTCCGCGCTGAGAGCGTGCTGCACAGATTTGAAGCGTGTGACATTAATAAGAAAGTCTCTTTTTCATAAAAGGACTCCAGCAGAGATGAGCTTGTGGGGCTTAGCAGAGGCGTGTGTATGGCACATGTGCCCGAGAGACAGAATAAGCAGCAGGGACAGGCAGAGAACACTAGAGTGCAATGAACGTATCAGTCAGTGACCTTCCATAGGGCAGGTGTGTGTAATGAAAGACTTCGACACACTCAGTCATGAGCTGCATATCTGTTGCATCTGTAGTGATGCTAATGTGATCTATTAACTGTGTGCTGATTTCAGCAACAAGCAATTTTTGTGTTCACACTGAAAATAAAAACACAACGTGATGAGACCCAATCAATCAAACACTACAGGCAAAAAGAACAATCATGCCTGATTGCTTCATCGTTTATTTCTCCTGAGGAATATTATGGATTTGTCATATATTATCTGATTGCACAACTTTCTAGTCCATTATTATTAGCATGCATTAGGCACATTATTTTAAATCAGTGTAAGCGAAGCAACCTCACACAATGATTCTGATTTCAAGCATCTAATAATATGTGAGCAATACATGAGAAATGTGAGTAACATGAAAGAGATGTCTGTGGCATACGGTTTTTCTTTATTTATGTTTCATAGAGACGTGGACAGTAAGTTCTCTTCAGTTTCAGTAGATGCACTCAACTTTGCGATCCCTGTCAGCTCTGAGATAAAAGAATGATGTCACAAAAGGAGAGAACAAGCTCTGCCCTAAAGTCGAATGCACTCTCTCTACTACATGACAAACAGAAGAGAGGGAGGAAGCACTTGTTAGAATGAAGTTGCACCAGCCAAGCAGATAAAAGAGCATTGCTGAATTATTAAATATGCATTCTTAATAAACTATGTTAAATAAACTTTCATAGCAATATGCAAGCCTGTTTAAATTACAGTTCTACAAATGCATGGCATCTCTGTACGATAAATATTAACAAAAGAATGAATAGGCCTTCATGTCCTTGTATACTGTAGCAATCTATAATCGGTCTAAACTGTCATTTTGCACACTGTTGTATACTATTCAATACTGTATCTTGTGCTGCGTGTATTTCACAGTGTCCCTTGCATTTTTGCATAGATGCACTTGTAGACCAATAGAAGCACACTGCAAAAAATGCTTTCTAAGACTAGATATTTTTATCTTATTTACAGCCAAAATATCCTAAAGTTTTAAAATCAAGAAGAATTTTCTAGACAAGAAATGTCAAATGTGAAAAAAAACATGTCTCACATCAATACAAATAATGAATCAATACAATAATGGTCCCCCTTTTTACCCTCTACTAAATCCAAAACATTGGTTACAATGTTTCTTCTCTGTATTCAACTAAATATACTTTTTAATCGAACATATAAATTTCCATTCAAGCTTTCTGGAACAGTAAATGTATCGATGAATCTGCCACCCAACATAATACACATACTTTGCATTTAGAAGTGTTTAGAATAGGCTTGTCTAGTACTATCAGTGTTACAAAAGTTCAACCTTTCTTGTCCTGTGGACTTTACGGTATGTAAACACTACTATCTGTGACCTTTACACTGCTTATTCCCACACACAACACATTTCTGTCAATCATGTTAGAGCACTAGATTGTTTATTGAGTGAAAACACCATGGGCCTCAAGACAAGTGAACATGCAGGAACACAATGGCAACACAACTAGGCCTATATCACCAATATGCTTGACTGTTTATAGCATTGCAAAATGTAAACTGTAGTAACATCCAGATCTTTATTTAAAGCTGGATGCTTAAGCATACACAAAAAAATAATTAGCTTAACCGCTTTGTGGTACCTTCTGCATTCAGTCATGCTCCATCTAGCCAAAACACACAAAAAAAGTGTCCTGTGTGAACAGCCCAACGCACTACCGCTGGATGAACTGTCTAAAAGGCTTCAAGCAAGTCTGGTTTGTGTAAACGGAAATCTCTCTATAAATAAGCTCTAATGGGAGTAGATTTTTAGAGACCCACCGCAAAACTGCACCTCCCACTGTGAAGATGCAGGCCTGACCCCACATACTGAATCCTCTCATTAATATCCTTCCTGCACTTACTACCAGCAGGTCTGATAAAAAAGACCAGAGTGTTACGCAACGCGCCCTCAGAATGACACATTATACGATACACATGCACACACAAGAGTAGAGATAACACACAGGTAAGCCACAGAGGTCTCACTTCCTGCCACACAGCTGCTGCTGATGCGGGGGTGCTTCCTCTGGCATCACAAGAAAGACGACAAAGAGAGAAACAGTACTATTATGACAGGAAGCAGCCCTTGGGGCGACAGACAGGGTTTTTTTGTGTGTTGTTCTTTTTAAATGGGAGTCTCAGTGAAGGGTCATTCTACAGAGTTCTTCCTTCTGCTGGCTCAGACAGGCCAGGAGTTTAGATTTGACCCTGAAACTGGATGAAACTGAATCACTGTATTTCCGTGCACCAGAATGTTTCTGTGAGAAAAAATAAATCTTTAGTAATATTTATATTCTAGTAATAGCTAGCTATAATGCATAACAGAATATAATTCTATAAAACCAAATCCACTCAGTTAAAATATTTCTGGAAAATGAAGTCATATGATGCAAAATAAGCTAAATGCTTAAACTTGCATGGCATAAAAACACCCAACACCACATTCTTTCAACTCACACACACACTAGTGTTCAAAAGCTTGGGGCCAACAAGATTTATTTTTATATTTAGTTCATATATTAATTTACATTTAATGTAATCTTTCCACAAAAATATTAATCAGCACAACTTTTTTCAAAAATGCAACAAGGACTACTAGCTGCTAAAAATTCAAATTATATTAGATCGGAAGAGCGTC
>JAUCNO010000082.1:9545160-9570346 GCA_032353835.1 Enteromius viviparus | reverse complement strand
GTTTTTATGTTTTGCTTTGGTACCGAAATTAGTACCGAGAACCGTGGATTTTCACTGGTATTGGTACCGAATACTGACATTTTGGTACCGTGACAACACTAGCTCCTAGAAACATCAGTATGAGAGTATTAGTAGTTTGGTTTCCATTACCCTTCAAATTGCACAAATTAAAATTGCGAATTGACAATAGGCCTAATGGAAACGCTTTAATTTGCCAAAAATTCCACAAAAGTTTTCACGCCCGCATGAGGTGGTTTTTCAGGCAATTCGAAAAAGAGATATTTTGCCACTGTTAGTGGTGGCTCTGTTAATGCTTGTGTTTATTCCAGCTTTATCACGCAGGTTTCTGAAGTAACTCTCCATACTACTTCTGTGAAGATAGACGCACATGCCTCCTTTGTATAAATGTACCCAAAATCCATCAAAGCTTGCCTAAATGCTTTGCCATGGCTTATCGCAAAATGTTGGGTTTTAGTCGCACAACATTGGAAACGCCGTCATTTCACAATACTTTTTTTTTATCAACATTTATTAAACAGCGCCAAAGGTTTGCTAAAATCTGTAAAGAAAAAAGATGCCACTAAATAAATGAAAAAAAATACTAGTAATAGTACTGTCTTTTATGTTGACATAAAATTTTATGTTAAAACTTTAATGTTAGGTGAGATTAATCATGATTAATTTCAGAAAATTAATGATTCAGTGCGATTTATTAGTAAGATTTTTTTTTTTATTGATTGACAGCACAGCCTTTTTAAAGCACTGGTATTTCCTTCAGGAAATGCAGATGTAGCTTACCTTGTGCTCAATTCACCCCGATAACAACTTCATTCAGCCGCACACTAATTTGATAATTTGGACACCATGGAAACAACCTTTTGGGAAGAGTAGTGCGCCCGCCCCTCCCGCGGTAGGGTCATTATACTAAACGCAGGCTTTGGAGTCTCAGGGGAAGCTACAGAAGAAGGCAAAACCTCCCTGATCTATAATGGCGGGGAATTAAACCTCAGACGTGAAAGCACTTTCTCACCAGGCTTTTTCCTCTACTCTTAAATCAATGTCTTTCAGGAGAGTCGAAGTGCTGAAATTCTGCTTATTGCAGATTGGACTTTGATTCGTATGCTACTTTGCCTGAGGGTTTGGCTGGCTCTTAGGAGCGCCTTTCATCTGAGATGATCCACGAATTAAGAGGCACTGGTCTCCAGGGGAGTTTGTGATGCGTTTCAGTTTCAGTGAGCGTTAAATTGAAATCAACGGTAGATGTAGAAAAGACTGACGAGAATGGCTAAGTGACTCTGAATATAAGTGAACTAAATACAAATGTTTTATACCCAAAGAACTCAATGGTGAAACGTATCACTAAACTTTTTGCTGTTTGTCATAATAAATTGGGTAAATTAAATGTAAAAGTAAAGCTGCTCTGTTTAAAGAGGTTATAATCAATACAAAATGTTATATTGTGATGCATATTTAGTTATATTGCTCCTAATTGCTCTGCAATTGCTAAGTTGTTTTAAGTGGTCCTTGGCATGTCGCCATACAGTTATAAGGGTGTTCTGGGTTGCTGGGTTATTCTAGGTCCTTTTCCTAGCTTATTCATAAAAGCCCATGGGTAATATGAAAAAGTTGACTGGCTTTAGATCATACTTTACCTAATTCCATGCAACAAAATATACAGCGGTGTTTCATAACATCTCTGTTGACCTCCCTGTGTCTCCAATATTGTATCCTGTCATGTCTTGATTTCTTTCCTGTCAGATCCAGCAGGCAGCTGAGCGGCCCGAGAGGAATTTCGTGGACACGCGGCAGTTAAAGGTGTGCGCCACCTGTTTTGACCTCTCTGTCAGTCTCCTGAGGGTCCTGGAGATGACCATCACTCTGGTGCCGGAAATATTCCTGGACTGGACCCGCCCCTCCGCCGAGCTGCTGCTGCGGCGATTGGCTCAGGTGAGCGTGATTGACAGCTGTGATGCGTTCTGAAAATGTACTTCTAAAAACTTTTAAAACTTGCCAGCGCGGAGTGAATAAAACAAAACGTATTTTATGCTCACCGTTAACATTTTTCTAAAGCAGTTTCTAGAGTTAATGATCCTGTTTGAAGCAATTTGCTGTGAAACATTTCTGTTTATTTTCTCAGGCTCTTGCAGTTCACAGCTCTCTGACTTTTTCCCGAAACCTAAATTATTAACAACACTGAGGAAATGTATGAACCTGCCTCAAAAGAGGGTCATAACATGAAAAACAGTATTTCATCTTTTGAAATAAGAGGATAGTGTCGTATGCAGACTTCCGTCAGTGCAGACATATATCAGTACCTTCCTCTACAGTCCTGCGTTATTTTATGTTACTTTTTTATTATTATTAGTTTTTGTTTGATTGATTAACATAAAGCAACAATTAAAAATTTTTGGCATTTTTGCATTGCATTTTCGTTTATTTTAGTGAATTGGCTGCTTCAGAAGGAGGATCTGTGTGAAAAACAAAACCATCAATGGACGCAATTTGTTGTCTGTGAATCCCCACAAAACGATATTAAATTGGAGAATATAGCCAATTTGAAGCATAAAGTATCACATCTCAGCTGTGCAATGAATTTGTATTGGAAAGAAACTAATGGTTGGAGTTTATTGATCCATAAATGAGGTCGTTTTGTCAAACCGTAAAAGTTTTTACAACCGTGATGGAGGGACGGCAGCCATTATTAGAAAAAAACATGAAAGCTATTGGATGCTTTCCACTTTTATAGACCTTTTTTGGATGCAAAATTAGTTGGCTGACTTTTTGTTTGTTTGTTTGTTTGTTTAAATAGTTTTTTTCAACCCTGTTATCCATACTGGCATAGTTTTGTCATTTAATATGTTAACGTAAAAAAAGATGTGTGATGTTGATATGTACTTTAACATACAGTAAGTTTAGTATTGTTTATTTTATTTTGCGGTGTGTTTAATGTTTGCTGCTCAGGAATGATACAATCACAAAAATCAGGGATTTGATGTTTATGTCGTCATGGCTTAAAAATTGATAACAGGCATGGAAAAAAAGTTTAAGGCAAAATCTGCTGTTGCATCAACCCTGTTACCCATTGTTATATAGCACAAACTATTTGTTTTTATATGAATGTATATTTACATATAATAAAATGACAAAAATAGGGGTATTAAAGGGGTGTTCGTTAATTTCCAAAAGTTGGTAACAGGGTTGAAAAAAATTAAAAATAAAAAATTGCTTACCATATAAAAATCTAATGCATATGATAATGAAATAATTTTATGAATTGCCCTTACGTCCTGTGGTTAATTATCACAAAACTATTTTCAGAAGGTTGCGTACCTCCTTTTTCATCAACAATGCTATTTCGCAATCAATTCATGGAGAGTGGCATGCAAATGAGGACCGGATAGGCTACTGCATGTTTTCAAGGCCTCAATTACGGGGGAGAAATCTTTGAAAATGTGTTTTCTGCTGGGTTTTTCTAACAACACTCTATTCCCAGCGGAGCGTCCATTCACCTGCGGCTTCTAATCAGGCTTTAACTGAATCACACCTGTGAGCACAGCAGGATTCCACACATCCTCGAGGAGCAGAACCTCCACCTCATGCATCGCATACTTAGCCATTTACATTTTTTTCCTGTCCCTGAAGGATTTATCCTATCTTTTAATGCAAATGATGCGCTATAGTAAACGCCAATAATTGGCACCTGGCAGCTTGGTAACTCTAAATTAAATTGTCGGCTGCATGAGGCTGAGTCTGACTGGCATGCTATTGTGGTCTAGTCACTCTCATTTATGGCCAGATGTGTTTGATTTGCTTACTGAAACCCTTTCAGACTGGAGCAGGTCACATCTGTTCATGTTTAAAGAAGAAAACATTACAAATCTGTGATTTTTTTTCATGTATTTATGTTTGTCATACATGTATGCATTTCGTTTTTTTGTCTTCTTCGTTGTTTTTTCTCTTTCTTTCCTCTTTGAGTTAACATTTCCTTAATTAGGATAATATTTCCATCCGTTTGTTTTGTTTTAATACAACGTTCAGGTTTCACATTTGTATTTTATTGTCTTCCTGCAGCTCCTGAACCAGGTGTTAAATCGAGTCACGGCAGAAAGAAACCTCTTTGACAGGGTGGTAAACTTGCGCCTCCCAGGTAATTCTCATCAATTCCCTTCTCATGCAAAAAACAGGCTTAAATGAATGCAAATAGAACCATTGAACATGAACTGCATGTTTTAGTACACACTTGAGGATGCACTCGAATGCAATTATATTTCTGAAATGCTTAGTGTGCTGTGGTGAATTCAAAACTCTCAGGTGTTTTTGTTCGTCCCTGATCGCGTCTCCCGTGAGCTGAAATATGGTTTGTTGCAACCTAACATTCGACTTCTCACATGTTCCTTTTATAGCACCTTGTTTCAAGTCCCAGAACAAATCAAAAGTAATTTGATATGCATTTTGTGACGTTCTTGACATCACCTCTGAAACCCTTTCTGAAGTTTGGAAAGTCAGTCTGTACACTCAGGGAATGATATGAGAAGAATAGGTCAAGAGATCGCACGGCGAAAACGTAATCCAATTCAGGAGGAAATTTTCAGCCTTGACACTGCAGAACGATAGATTTGTAATAAATGAGTTTGAGTCATGTTGTTAGCTTGAGCTTCACCTCAAGTGGGTCAAGAAAAGCCAGACTTCAAATGCTTCCAATTTAAAATTGTTATTAGGTGACATATTATGACCCAAGTGTCTTTGGGCTCAGATTCTGTGACCTTCAATTCTGCTCGAGATCTGTTTAGTGGCCTTTAGTAGCTGTAGTTTACTCACCACTTGATGAGATGTCCCAGCCGTATTCATTTTTTTATCCGTTTTTGGGGTATTTGATGGTCCGGCAGTGAAATTCAGAGAAAAATTGGTTATGAAAGCATTATGGTGTCCTTGGAAAAAGTCAAAGCAGCATTAGGTAAACATTGATTATTTTTCAGCAAGAATACTGCTTGAACTCCATTGGCCCATGCTTCAGAAACTGCTTTGCAGAAAGAAATGGATCTAAATCTGAAGTCCTTTTAAATGGGTAGTTTTGAAAGGTTAAATAAATAATAAAATTACGTAATGCAGGACTTTTTTTTTTTAATTAACCTATATTTATACCAGTGTATGAGTTTGTTAGAAATATGCAAATGAAAAACTGCTTTTAACATGAAAAAAAAAAAAAAAATAGGGTTAGGGTTCGGGTTAAGGTTTTATATATAATGCATACACATATAACGCTATTATAGGACCGATATCAGAATCAGTCAATAATGATATTAAAGGACCGATATCAGAATGTACATGTAGGCATCGCCCCGATATGAATATGAATGAAAAAATAATGCTATGTTTCACCAGTACAATATATTGAAGTAGAATATATTACAAAAGCAAAAATATCGGTATCGGCCAAAACAAGTTGAAATATATTGGATATTGCAAAAAAACATTGAATATCTTGCATTACTTATGCATTGCATATATACACTCTCACCTAAAGGATTATTAGGAACACCTGTTCAATTTCTCATTAAGTCAATTATCTAATCAACCAATCACATGGCAGTTGCTTCAATGCATTTAGGGGTGTGGTCCTGGTCAAGACAATCTCCTGAACTCCAAATTCAATTTCCAATTTTGAGCATGGCATGGTTGTTGTTGCCAGACGGGCCGGTCTGAGTATTTCACAATCTGCTTAGTTATTGGTATTTCACAGAGGTTTACAAAGAATGGTGTGAAATAGGAAAAACATCCAGTATGCGGCAGTCCTGAGGGTGAACATGCCTTGTTGAAGCTAGAGGTCAGAGGAGAATGGGCCGACTGATTCAAGCTGATAGAAGAGCAACTTTGACTAAAATAAAACCACTCATTACAACCGAGGTATGCCGCAAAGCATTTGTGAAGCCACAACACGCACAACCTTGAGGCGGATGGGCTACAACAGCAGAAGCCCCCACCGGGTACCACTCATCTCCACTACAAATAGGAAAAAGAGGCTACTATTTGCTCAAGCTCACCAAAATTGGACAGTTAAAGACTGGAAAATGTTACCTGATCTGATGAGTCTTGATTTCTGTTGAGACATTCAAATGGTAGAGTCTGAATTTGGTGTAAACAGAATGAGAACATGGATTCATCATGCCTTGTCACCTCTGCGCAGGTTGGAGGTGATGGTGTAATGGTGTCTGGGATGTTTTCAAACACCGTTTTAGTATGGTGTTCCTAATAATCCTAGGTGAGTGTATATACATATATATATATATATATATATAATGCATAGTGTCCATGAAACCTCTTAAAGTTGCTTTAGATAATGCTGGTTGATGACTTCTGTAGTGTAATAGTAATAAATTAGGTGTTTGGAGATATTTGGCTCATATATTCTCAAGCACCGCTGACATTAGTTTAGGACAGATGTGGGGCTGTTCTTGTGGAAAGAGTTGAGCTTGACTATTAATGAAGCGTGTTGAGATCCAAAGCACAACCTGAGCTTTGAGCTTCACTCAGCGAGAGACGGCAGAGGAGTGAAGATGTCTGAAACTCCCATCAGACACACATCATTAAAGTATAATGGTACAGCTTTGTCATCTTATCTTCTAATGTTTCTTTCATCCAGGAGCACTCACGTACTTAATGTTTCTAAGTTCCTAAGAACTCAGGTTCTGATTTGGTCTCATAAATAAAATGCAGGAATCAGACTGAACTTAAAACAATATTTAAGATTTGAGCTCGCTTACTTACAAGATCTGTAGGATGTTATTAGGCGTATCGTCCACTAGAGGACAGACCTTGTAAAGGTATGTTTTGTGAAAATGGTATTGTTTAGTATACAACTGAAACTATTAAAATAAGAAGTTTTCAACATATTAGAGTTTTAATTAAAGTTTGTTGTGATTTTCACCATTTAATCCAAAAATTCAATTCAACAATATCGTTATCGTTTAACAAGATCTATTACATTTAAATTCGTAAAAATTAAAATAATAGATTTTGCTGCATGCAATTTTGTAGTTAAAAATAAAGAAATGTGCTACGTTGAAAGTGACATTGCTTGAATCTAATCATTATATTAATCAACCATTAAACCTACCAAATTGAAAGTTACAGGCCTGTACATACAGTACAGGCCAAAAGTTTGGGCACATCTTCTCATTCAATGTGTTTCCTTTACTTTCATGACCATTCACATTGGTAGATTCTCACGGAAGGCATCAAAACTATGAATGAACACGTGTAGAGTTCTGCGTTTAGTTGGACGATCATTTATTTTTCAACAGGGCAATGACCCCAAACACACCTCCAGGCTGCGGCAGATGACCTGGCCTCCACAGTCACCGGACCTGAACCCAATCGAGATGGTTTGGGGTGAGCTGAACCACAGAGTGAAGGCAGAGGGGCCAAAAAGTGCTAAACACCTCTGGGAACTGGACGGCTGGAAAACCATTTCAGGTGACTACCTCTTGAAGCTCATCGAGAGAACACCAAGAGTGTGCAAAACAGTAATCAGAGCAAAGGGTAGCTATTTTGAAGAAACTAGAATATAAAGATGTTTTCAGATGTTTACCAATGGTCATGAAAATAAAGAAAACACATTGAATGAGAAGGTGTGTATGAACTTTTGGGCTGTACTGTATAAATTCATATCATACAGAATGTTTGTCAGGGTAGCTTTTAAATAAATCTGACATAAATTATTATGGCCAACTACAGTTAACTAAATAACAGCAAAGTGCTCCAGGAGCTAGTTTAGTACAGTCATTATATGGCACATTTGGTCACTTTTCATCGGTTTCCAGTAGCTCTGTCAGATGTTGTCCGTCATTCTTTTTAAACCGTATTGCACTTTATTAGATGTCCACTAGGGAGAGCTATTACCGTATTTACTTGGGGTGCTCACCTCGGTGAGAAAACTCCTCAGACCCCAAAAATGAAAGTTGTCATCATTTTTTCACCCTCGTATAATCTAAATAATATGACTTTGTTTTATCTGTTTTTACAGCTTTCAAATCTCATTGATGTTTCTGAATGCTCAAATATGCCATATTAAAATTTACTTAACTGATTAACAGCTTAAATGTCAATCACATTTAACCGCCATACGACATGACTAAATTCTTTCAAATCGTCTTTTGTGTTCAGTGGACGAAATATGAGTTTGCAACGACATTGTGATCTCCCATTACAATATGTATTTATGTAGGCCAGACCAGAAGATAGCGCCAGTATTGCAGAAAATAAATAAATAGTTCTACACATTTCGTTAATGAAGTTAGATTTCTGGGGGGTTTGAAGCGCATCCACGAACTAAGTAAAAAGCTTGCTGTTAGCAGACTACACAGCTTCACCGTCAACTTTCCGACAACTTAATCAGTCTTTATTTAAAATCATTTCCAATCGTTTGCAAAAAAGGCTGTAAAAGTGGACCAATGAGTAGATGGGTTTACCTGTTCAACATGGCTACTTTTAAATATAGTCCCATTTAGCCACTTGTTAGCAAGTAACTGCTTGCAAGTGTTTATAACTGATGCATTTTATGTTGTAAAATTAAACATGAACGTATCTTAAGCTTGTGTTAAAAACCCAGATAACTGAACAACCAAGTACTAAAATTCTCATTAATCTACAAAAACATGCTCATATTCAAACCTTCTGGACTGCAAACACCATTAAAGACACACAAATGTCAGATTAGGTGAATAATCTTTTGTTTGTTTGTTTGTTTTCAATCAAAGCTGCTTATTTCCATACCACATTCTTGGGATGCTTAATCACGGCTCCAAACACATGTATGGAGTCAGGCCGGCCTCCTCCGTCACGGCTGTCCCTCAGGGTTTGACCAGGATTTGACTCCACGATTACAGAAAGGTCAGGCAGCCCCTGCTGGCTCTTCATGTTCTGCTATGGACTCATACAGTGCTGCTCTATAGAGATAAGAGTCAGTACCATCTGAGGAATCACGTGTAATCATAACCCCAACAAGAGATCTGCACGGGAACTCCGGTCACGCAAATAATGCTTCACGATCACTAATATCACACCAGAGAGACATTAGTGATTGTTGGCAGCTTTGCTGGCATATCAGCAAGGAGTGTTCAAGCAAACTGACAACGGTTTAGTTTACCTCCCATCAGCGGTTATCTGAGGTGGAAGATGTATGTCTCGCGGTTACATAAGACAAACAATATGTGTCAAAAGTTTACAGCTATCTGTTCTCTGCGAACATCCGTGTGACGCACACCAAAATAGAAGTTCATAAACGGGTTCAGGAAAAGGTCAGTCACACACTTAACACACACTGCACCATTAACTAAATGTTTCCTTAATTGTTTGAATTATATGGTAGTTATGTCCCTTTTCCCCTGCCCCCGCCCCGTCGCTAATCCTCATGACCCCTCAAAGGCCGCTCAGGTGGATGTGTGTGTGTGTGTGTGTGTGTGTGTGTGTGTGTTTGTGTGGTGGAGGGAGAGCGGAGGGGAGGAGCGATGACTACACTGACCCATGGCTGAACTTTGCAGAGATTTCCTGTTGCTGCTGTAGACAGAGTGTGTTGTGCCGTGGAGAGGTGCAGATGGCATGATCTATCCTTCCATTCTCCCGTTCCCTCGCTTTGAACCTCCATTAGTTGGCTCCGCATTATCAGATTTACTGTTATTGTCACCCCCTGATTTAGCACTAATTTGTTTGAGGTAAATATGTCATTGCTGCAAACACTCTGGATGTGTTTTGAGTTCAGATTTTCACACAAACACATTTAATTGTTGCAATGTAAGTGTCATTGAATTGCCACAAGCAAATGAGCCTTTAAGATGTGAATCTCATTGGCTATGTCATATGTGTGTGAAATTATGTTTTTCAGAAATAGTCTTATTTATAGGCTGTTCCCCCAGTTCTCCACATTTCCCCCAAAAATGCATCTTTTAGGTTTGTTTGTAATTCTCCCTATTCTTAATGATTATGTAATATAGTTATTTGTTAAGGCAATTAAACAAATATAACCAGATACATATTTTAAATAATATATAATATTGAATTTTTGCAAATAAAAATTATTACATTTTGAGTAAGAAGCGTAATAACATGCTTTATTTATTTATTTTTATTTTTTAAATGTATTTGTTCTTACTTTTTTTCTTTTCAAAGTAATATTTCCATGACAATTAAGCCAAATTATTATTATTTTTTATTCTTTTTATTGCGCAATATATTATTTTTATTTTTGGGGGGCATTCTTAATTATTTTTGTTAAGTGTTGTTACTGTACATTTTAAAATGCAATATATATATGTATATATATATTACATATTATAACTATATGTGTGTGTAATATAATAAATAATAATGTGATATGTGAATATCTTATTTTCATATTTAAATCATGATCATTTAATGATCATCATAAAATCATGACTCCCCACTTGTACGTTGCTTTGGATAAAAGCGTCTGCTAAATGAATAAATGTAAATGTAAATCATTTTATGTCATTTTAAACTGATCATTGAAATAAGAATAGAAATGAAAATGAAAAGAATAATAAAAAACACCATCATTTGTTTTATGCAAATATAATTGCATCCTATTTATTTAGTTTTTGTCATGAAATATGGCATGGACTTATTCCAGACAAGTTTTGTAAGGGTTTGCCTTCAGCATTTAAAATTATAGCGAACAAACAGTGATGCTTTTTTCAAGCACGTCAGCCCTGGAGCGTTATTGTGAATGAACATGCACTGGGGCAGGCCATGCAAAGTAGTTAGCGGGGACTAAGCAAACAGAGCTGCCCTTCAAAGTGAGAGGAAGCATCATAAATCCAGCCTGGCGACAGGAGACGGTGTACCTCCTCAGCTCCTGCAAACCACTGCTCCGCCTCACCCATCCTCCATACAAGCAGCCCAGCAGCAGTCTAACTAATATCCCTGCCGGACTGAGCACAGGTGGAGGATTCATGCAAGCCCTTCCTGTCTCAGTCATTTACTCTAGGGTTCATCCATCCATCCAATGATTATAAACCTGTCTTTTTTGAAGCTTAGAAGGATGCAGAGGTGGCAAATACACGTCTCGCAACAAGCGTGAAATCTGGACTGGTTTTGTTGCTTAACGGGAGCAATCCACGTCTAGCCAAATGGAGGCATTTTGCACGCTTCCCTTTCTCGTTCCCTCTTAATAACACACATGCGCACACACACACAGCTGTTCTTGGCCTGATGGCCACCAATAAACAAGAAAAGTTCACATTCCCAAAGGCGGCGGGGTCAGGACCTCAAAATAAAACGGACAAGTCTGATTGTGAAATCAGCACGTGTCGCCAGGCCGGGGTTGGAGGGGGTAAGGGTAAGTCGAGGACAGAGGCGAGAGAGAGAGGGCAATACTGCCACCCTCTGTGTTTGAGTTTATGAGAGCTTTCCTGTGGTTGTCCCCTCGCCGACCTTGTGACTCGGTGCAGCTTCACCTGTGCTGTGTTTTCTCACATCTATACACTGCAGTAGAGCAAGTGCTGATGTCCTGATGGTGAACACAGCACATTTTCAAGTTCCCACTGAGGCCCATAAACTGATTATGCTCTACACCAATCAGAATAATGCTATAGAACTACAGAGTGATCTGCATGATTATCTCAGGTTTTTTTACACTATTGTCAGGTTTAGTGTAGGTGGTATGTCATAGAGCAAGAACCTTTAGTGCCACTCACTAAGAACAACATCATGAACAGATGGACGTCACAGACATCAATTTCCAATGAGCCTTGGTGGATGAAAATACTTGAGAAAAACCAGTGGTACAAATTGCAAAATGTATGAAACTTTAAAAAAAGTAAGCCATGAAGGTTCATTTTCTTAAAAATGATTTAGATGGCGGAAGCATCTGCATGCTTGGAGCAGACAAATGAGGAATCAACCTACACATATCCATAGGTACAACCTTAGAGAGATGCCGTTGGGTTCAGACCATTGCTTGTGCACGTCTGTGGCAACTTCCAATATTCAGTGATTACTATGGTGAACTACATCAAGACCTCTGCAATATTGCAGACAGCTTACATATAGCAGCCCATAAAAACAGAAGCTACGTATATATACAGAAGTCAACATTTGAAGCGGATCAACACCTTTCATCGAAGTTGTCTTAAAACCAAAATCCGTTCTAGTCTTAGAACAACATTAATGAACTATTTAAAAAATGTTGACTATGTCTATGGGTTGAACAACAATCGTTATATTATCGTTTACACGGTTGTCAAGGACAAGCAGGAAGAATGTGGGCACTGGGCAGCCACGCAAATGTTTTTTTTGCATTTTCAAAAGTCTCAAAAATGCAGGAGTAGTGTAAAAAACAGGCGTAAATGTAGCAAAAGTTATGCGTATAAATTGAAAACGCTCGAGTGTAAACAGGGCTTGGACACACAGGGAGGTGTGAGAGTGGGATGTCAGGCATGCGCTCTCAGAATCGAGGCCATGGGAACATTACACGTCAGGGATGCATCTTTCCCCTCCACCTCCCGCTGAACTCCTGGCTCACTGGTTGACCTGATGTTATCAGTCGCTTTCACACTTGGTGCCGCTTCTGGTTGTAATTACACCGTGTAATGGAGCATCCTGTCAGCGCGTCTCAAACGCCGCTGGGCCCTTATCTCCCTGGCTAAGCATCTGCCGGGGCTCACGAGAGAGATCTGCCAGGACGGTTGCGCAGAGGGAGAGGCAGCCAGACCACTGCTCCGCGTGTTGCCTGTTTTGCAGGTGGCGTTTTGCCCGCTGCTGCAGGTGCAAGAACCACATTTTTGTAATCGCTCAGATGAGAACATTAGCATGGGTATTATGTAGCAGCCAAATAAAGAACAACGCTAGGGTGTTCTGGGTGATTGGTATAGTGTTGCTATTAAGGAGTTCTGGGTGTCTTCTAGTTTATTTTCAGCCATTTCTAGGTGTTTATTTTAAGTTTTTTTTCCAATTAGATGTTCTGCCAAGCAAATATCATGCGTATTAATTCCAACTCAGTCTCACGGCAGTTCGTAATTTAGTCACGTAATTTAATTTAATCTATTTATTCGTGCCAGGGACACGTTTATTTTGTTATTTTCGTAAGTCCAGCTTGTTTATTAAACTAATGCATTTCAACTGGATGCATCTTAGTTTAAAACATGTGCTGGACTTACGAAAATAATGAAATAAACGTGTCTCTGCCACGAATAAATACCGTGAGACTGGGTAAATTCTCAACTTTCCTTACCAAATATTCACACTATATTTTAAGGTCCAAAACAAACCATTAACTATGACTTTTTCCTCAATAAACTCTTGATTTGCTGCTTATTAATAGTTATTTAAGTAGTTCAATTTAGGTAATAGAGAAGTAGAATATGGTCATGCAGAATATGTGCTTAATAAATACTAATTAGTGCTAGTAATATGCATGCTAATTAGCAACTAGTTAATAGTGAGAGTTGGACTTTTTAAAAAATAAAAAAATAAAAATTTTATTTATTTTACTAAAGCGTTCTCCAAATGAAGCGTATTAGGATTTTAGGTGTTGGTTGTCTATTGTTAGATGAGATAGCTTTAAAATCTGTTCTGGTTCCATCTGGTAGCTTTCTCTCTCTTTCTCTTTCAGTTCCTGGCTTTAGAGAGGTCACCACAGCACGATTATCATATAATGATAGCTTTTCAAAGATAATTGATTAGCTGACTATTTGTAATCAAATAATTGAAAATGCATTTTAATACAAGGTGTGATAATTGTAACTGAGATAAGGTCTTTGCAAACCGTGTCCAAAATAATTTTATATTTTTTTGTTGGTTTTTTTTGCATTCGTCAGCCTTTTCTATTAAAATGCTTGTTACAGATGTAAAAAAAACCCCAGAAAAATGTAACCTGATCTGATTTTTTTTTTTGACAGACAAATGTTACGGAGGCTTCGTATTTATTTTTAACATCCGAAATTTTGAACTCAGTGTGCAATGACCTTTAGTGGCTTTATGTAGTATATTTTTTAACAGGAACCAAAGATGCGATTGTCACAGTGAGTATTTTCCATTTCAGACCTCTGAAATTCATTACAATGTAATTTGTGATCTATTACCTATGACTACTCGGTTTCTTGTTGGCTTCTGTTCTGCCAAGTAAAATCAACACCTCATCGTTTAAAAACAAAGCGGTGCTGCCTTTAAAGTGTCTGTATCTTATGATGTAATCTTACACAGATGAAGATGAAATATGAGGTGATTTTGATTGTAATCTCAGTGTGATCTTCTCAAATACTAAAATAAAATGATCCTTTTCTAAAACTAACTCAAGGTTTAAGCAAGTACTTCTATTTTTAGCGACAATGTAGTTCGTTGGACTCTCCTCTCAGAAGTGTTTTGAACTTAGCTCTCTTTAAAGAGCTGTTAATCATGGCACCATCAAGGCAGATTTTACAATCATCTCCTCATCTCCTGTGCTGAACGGGCAGTTGTGAAACACAGCACTTCCCTGTTTAATTTGAGGTCGGCGTGAGATGATTTCAGGCACATGGACAATTCCAGTGAACTCTTTGATGGGAGCACTGGGTTCACCCACAGTTCAGGGTAATTCTGGGTGCAGAGACAACTCCCATTCAAGCCTTTATTTTGATCAGCTACCAATTAGCTTTGACACTGAGGTGCAGTCATTGCCGCTTGACTGGCTCGACTTGGGTCAGGGAAATGCCTCTCTTTGAAAGGTAAAAAACAAAGCCATTGCAGATAACAGCTGATTCTGAGAAGATAACCTATTTAAACCGTCTCAAAAACATTAACGGGTCTCCTGGAAGTAATTTGCAGTCCCTTAAACACAAAATACATCCTTGGACTCACATTCTTATTATTATGAGAGTGTGATAGGACTATTCCCACAAATTAAATCTCTTTAACATCTCAGTTGTTTCTCTAGCGTAGCGTCAACTCCTCTAAAAAAAAGATCCTAGTATTGTGACTTTTGTGTTCTCCCAAAAAATGAAAAGAAACATAATTGTTAACTGATGTAATCTTTCTCTGTGAAACTGGGGCATTCGTAATTACGTCACACAATCAAGTTGGATACATGACATAGACATAGCCTAACTAAAAACAAAATAATTCTATGTTATGGATACGTGTTTCCGCAGTGTTTTAATCTACTTGCTCTGTCCAACTCAGCAACCCATTTATCATCCAGAATGTCATTCATTTGCTCTGAATTCAGGATATTATTGACTCCACTCGAAGAGTACGGAAGGTTCTCGGAGCTAGGAATGAATTCTGAATAATAAGAAACTTGCACACACTCTTGCAGCTCTTTGTGTATGCATTGTCGCATCTGGGACATTTTAATATTTCTGGCAGTATGAAGAATAACACCTTCAATATTTCATTCAATATTTGCCTAGAACTGATTATTAGGGGCGTTGTATAATTTATACAGTTAAATATGGTGCTTACTCATATAAATTTAATTTAATATCAAATTGAAAAGTTGCTGTTAATAATATATGGTCACAATAAATACATTTTAAAAAGAAAATAATAGATTTGTATTATGTGTACTGTAATTTTAATGTTGTGATGTAAACTAAAATAATTATTATTTCTCTAAATATACTTTATTTTACAGTGAAATATTACAATTCTGGTCTTTTTATTTTTAGTAATGTTTTTTTGTCTTAATAACACAACTTGTCATAATATCAGTTAATTATTATTATTATTTTACAGTCATATTAATATATGATACATTCAACAACAAAAAACATCCAACCTTTTTTTGTTTTTAAAAACATTTTATTTTATTTTTTTTCCCCACAATTGTGCAACCCCATTTAACTCATAAGATATGAAATATGGCAAATGTCAAACCCAAGAAAATGGGTTTATTGCAAGGCCTTTTTCCCAGGACATTTGGAATTATTCTAAACTTTCACTGGCAATGCAGTTTGACACTAAAGACTAAAGGTTTAGGTGAAGCAGATCTACTGAGCGGCCGCATTTGTGTAGTTTCTGGAACGCGAGTCAGTAAAAGCTCCAGAGGACGGCTGTAGTGTTATCATGGCCGATCTACCACAGAGCAGGACTGTTCCAGTGCTCACCGCGAATGTTATAAACCCCTGAACTCTCTCTCTCTGATTGACTAGTCTATAAATAAAAGCAAGCTTGTAAGTGTGAGAGGGTAACATGCAGAGTGTGTGGTTAAAACGCATTCCTGGTGAATCTTGGCTGAACCCAGATCTGCTGTTCGCGGTTCCAGCCGCAGTAAAACAGAGCTTCTCTGCTGGTGACAGATGGAGAGGGATGGAGGGTTCGGCAACAGCTCAAGGTGAATCAGAGGGCAGGCCGGTGAAAAACCTAAGAGCAGGAGAGATACTTCTCTGCTACTGACGCTACACCTCGGCTTCTCTCGTGGCGATGGTGTGGTGTAAGTATGAAACCCGGCGCTCCTGTCCTTTAACCCCCTTCTTTTTCTTTCTCACTCCCACAAAGGAGACGAGACAGTTCTTTGATGGTGACAATGAAAGATGGCCGATGCTAAGGAAAACACTCGGCTATGATTGATCATTTGATGCATGGCCTCAACAAAAGTGAAAATGGATGATAAATGCACCAGCAAGCACACGGGGGTAGGAGGACACGTGAGAAGAAGGAGCTAATGGAAGTATTGAAGCAGTTGGTTTGGAAACTGGTGCTGGATGAACGTGTGCCAGCCTGAAAGGATCGTTATAGGGTTACTCCACCCCACAATGGAAAGTTTGTCATTAATCATGTACCCCCATGTCATTCCATACCCTTAAAAGCTTTGTACGTCCTAGGAAAACAATTTAAGATATTTTGGATGAAAACCAGGAGACTGTCCCATTGACTGCCAAGTAATTAACACTATCAAGGCCCAAAAAACAAATATAAAATAGATTAACTGTTTCCTAATGTGACTAAATAAGGGACAAATGTGTACATTTCTCTTAAATTTTAAGTACTGTCTTCTGTCCTTTTTAATGTACAATGTAGGTTGTGTACAATGCCATACATGTCACAATGAAGTAGCGGTTACCTAAGATTCATCGCAGCCCAGTGATTTGAGTTTAAGGCAGGACTATCTGTTGACCAACCAGAGACTGGTGAAACCTATCCTGAACAATTAATGTTTTTGCATTTCCAACTGTTGCAGAAATGACGCACTTTGCCACAGCTCGTTGCCGTGAAAAAGTTAAAGCTGTTTTTAACAGCACTTAGAGAAATACTAAACTGTAGTCATGACAACAGACTTGAAAATGCTTTGTAGTCATGCCGTTCTGGGGAATAATCCAATCCTGATAGTACTCTGTAAAGTGGACCTCACAAGAATTCCTATTTGGGAAAATAATAAAAAAAGCCATTTTACTCAGCTGAATTCATCTTTCTGTACAGTTATTGACAGGTATTAAGCACAAAATGAGTCACACACTGTCTAAACCAATAATCATAATAATTAATTACATTAGTATACATATATATTTTATATGAATAAATACATATGGATGTATTATATTTCTAGAGCTAATTTTTACTTAAATGTATAATATATTTATGTATTACAGTAAATAAAAGTCTTGATTTTTTAGGATTACATTTTTTTTTACATTTAAATATATAATATATATATATTGTATATAAATCCAAATGGCTGTATAATGTATATTAAAGAATGTTTATTTATTTGTACAATTATATTAAGAATTTGTAATAATTATACACTTTTAATGTAATCATATTTAAATATATGAAATTATCACCATTTCATTTTAATGTATTTGCATGATTATGTTAATAATACATATTATTTAGGTCTAATGTAATTAGTTCAATTAAATGTAAATATAATAATACTTATTTTACATGAATCAATAAACATGCTATGAAAATGTATATATATATATATATATATATATATATATATATATTTATTTATTTATTTTCACAGCTATTTAATGTCATCACACTTAAACCAGCATGACACGTTTCCTGTGTTTAAAGAAACTTTTATCTAATTTGAATGCTGCACAGAGACTCCGATACAAATCGTAGCTATAGAAAATGAATGCATGTGCAAAGAGTCCATTTACTTTGAGATCAGGTATAACCGAATATGACCCGTGATCCACTGTTATTCAGAGTTCAAAGAGGCGACAGTTTAACATAGAAAACAATGCAGCAGAAATGATCTATGATCTGCGGTCTCGAGGAGAGCCGTCTGAAACCTGTATCTTCCCCGAGGTGGACTGCAGTTAACCCCTGACCACGACTCCTTTCACTCCTTGTTCTGACAAATCAGGGCCTATAAAGTTGAGTACGAAAGCCGATTTATGGAGGAGTGCATCTTTGATTGCAGCACCTAAATAGTCCCCGAGGCTCCAGAAGATCTGAGGACGGTGTCTCACACCACGGTCAGAGCGCCGTTACGACGTCGGCACGTATCAGACTGCTTTGACGCAAGCATAAAATGCAAACGAGCTCACCGGGGTGTGGAGCTTCAGTTCAAAGAAGCAGGGACCTGTCTTGATAGTGTGTCTCCGCTTTTCACAAGCAGGTGAGGTGTCACACTACATAATACATCCCTAACTGAAAGTGTGAAATGCGTCCTCGCAGCTTGCTACTGTGGACCTGATGCCAGTCACAAGCGAGATAAGAGAGAGTCGGTGGGAGGAGACAGACCGGGTGACTAGACTCACTTAGACCGTCACCTCTCTTGTTCCTTTGTGTCCTTCTGTCCTGTCTCAACCCCCAGCCCCGGTTTAACCTGAAGGGCCCCAGGACAATTCACATCTCCAGGTCTGACAGGAAACAAGGGCTGCGGCGCACAATGCAAGTCCTGTAGACACTTTGACTCCAGCTTAATGACGGCACTTAGCAGGTACCTCTCTTTAGACGGCCCTGTGCCGAGTGCCGTAAACGACACTCATTTAATACAGAGCCAGTCCCACGTTTATCCCACTTTTCCTGCTATTTCTCTTTGTAAATTTAACTGAGACTTCGCAAAAGCTGTAACACGTGGCAGTAACCGAGAAGGGAAACAGAATATTTTATTTGTGTTTGGAAATAAATATCAAAGCAGTGTTTGTTCTGTATAATCCCTCAGAGCTTGTGGTTTTTGCCTGGGGAAAGATAAAGTAACGTAAAGTGACGTCAAGAAATATAACCAGATTGTACCCTCAGTGGGACATCTTTGCGTTTTATTTACACCAAAAATTTTCATACACTATAAAAAAAATCAGATTCTGCCTTAAACTTTTACTTTAGAATATCTTTATTTGTGACCCTGGAGCACAAAACCCTTCACAAGTAGCATATCTGTAGCAATAACCAACATTGTAGCATTACAATGTTATTACACATTTGTAACAATGTAGTTGTAGTTTAATACATTAACCCACTGCATTTATAATTATAATCAACTACTTGTGCTTTAGTAACATTTCGAAATATGTCGACCTCTTTGAAGCGTGACAAAATATTAAAATTATTAAAATATACTTAAAGGTAAAACATTACTACAAAATGTACTTTATTTCAAGCTTACTTAAGTGGGTTAAGAAACATAGTCATGAAAGTGCTTCATTTAGGTATGAACTAGTTATCAATATTATATTACAGTTAAGATTGCACTACAAGTGCACACTCAATACAATAAACAGCACTTTCTTTCAAGGTCGAGGGTATATTACTACTTTAATGTAGTAATATCCACCTTTTAGGGTTTAATACTTTGAGGCTTATTAGTTTTTTAACATTTTTCAGAGAGTGTAGGCCAGTAGTAAGTACTAAGCAAATAATAACATATTACTATTATGGAGGCAAAGTTAGCATATTTTCATTAGAAAATAATGCTTTTGCTTTTTAAAAAGCCCAAGAGGTAACCGATGGTCTGCATGAAAAGTGCTCTTTACGTGATGAAGAGCAGGAAGGGTGAGACACTGGACTTGAGGAGTGTTAAATCACACTGCGGCATGAGAGGATAATGCATTGCTCTTTAATAGGCAATAAATAAGAATTAGCATCAGTGGGGTTATGTTCAGGTCAGGAGGGGTCTGAGCAGGGCTGTGGAGTTCACTGAAACACTGACTGGATTCCCAGCTGTGAGCACCAGCGGTCCTCATCTGTCCCTGTCTGTCTCAGCATGAGCTCATCTCAATGTTCCTCACCACACCTACCACACTCCTGCTACCTCCAACATCTAGATTCAGGGCTGGTACTTCACAGCAGACATCAACAGGTGACATCTGCTCATTTTAAAAATGTCAGTGTCCTGATATTTATTGTGCATTTTGGTTTCTGTCAGCTGGACAGAAGATGCCAATTGATATTCATCATGCAGATATTATAATGGAATTATCACTAAATATTATATTTAAATTTAGCACTGTTGCAACTTTTATTCAATTTCAAGTGGCTTTTAAAATTTAAATTGAATTCCAATTTTCCATTAACCAAAATTACACAATGACTTTGCAAAAATAGTATTTATATTTTAAATGATATAATATAAGCATCATTAGTCCAGTCTCCAGTGTCATGTGATCCTTCAGAAATCATTCTAATGTATTGATTTCCTTTTCCAGCATTTATTTGGAATAGAATTCTATTGTAATTAATGCCTTAACTGTCACTTTTGTTCAGTTAATGCATCCTTGGGGTATTGATTTCTTTAAATATATATGTATATATATATATATATATAAATATATATATATATATATATGAATTAAAAAATTTGAGCAATACTAATTGAAACAATCAATGTTATAAATCCTTATAGGGCATAAAATCCAGTCATAAATACCCTTACAGAAAAACCATATGTTCAAATCACATGTGAAGCTCACATGGAACACATGAAATGGGTTTTACACATATACACCATTAAAAAAACCTTCCAAAACTACATATTTCACATTTGAATTTAGCATGTGAATTCCATGTGGTTTTTCTCTAAGGGTAACAACAGCACAATATCTATATTGTCACAATATGTTTTAAGTAATTAATCTTTTAGATTAATTTTGATGTCCTGTAAGACCCCAGAAATGTCTACCCAGTCTCACAGTATTTTTTTTTTTGTGGCAGAGAGACGTTTATTTCGTTATTTTCATAGGTCCAGCCCATTTTTTAAACTAAGATGCATCCAATTGAAATGTAACTAAATAACTAAATAAACGTGTCCCTGGCACAAATAAATAGATTAAATTAAATTCAAAGTAAATCCTCCCCCTTCAGAATATTTTAAAATGTGACCCTGGACCACTAAACTTAAATTGCTGAGATTTGTAGCAACAGCCAAAAGTACAAAATGATCGATTTTGCTTCCATGCCAAAAATCATTAGGATCACTAAAACCAAGTTCCATTAAGATATTTTGTCAATTTCCTGTAAAAAAATTTAATTAGCAATCTAATTTTTGATTAGCAATATGCATTGTAAGAACTTCATTTGGACAACTTTAAAAGCAATTTTCTCAGTATTTAGATTTTTTTGCACCCTTAGATTCTAGATATTCAAATTGGTGTATCTTGACCAAATATTGTCCGATCCTAACAAACCATACATCAATGAAAATTATTCAGATTTCAGATTATGTATAAATCTCAATTTCGAAAAATTGACACTTAAGACTAGTTTTGTGGTCACAAATGTTCCTCAAAAATAACCATAACCAATTTTAAATATTTACTATTGAATCAGTAACTCTCTCAGTGCACTCGTCATCAATGTAAAGTGTCCAATATCTGTTTATTCTCATTCTGACCTCAGCAAAATCAAAAGTGTATTTAAAGTAATGACGTTTCTTCAAAGCGAACATGCATGGAGGTTAAAAAGTCTGGTTTAAGCTGCTGACACATGTTCTCCAGGCAGTGATAGTGTAAAGAAAGACTCAGCACTGAACTTTGCTGAATCAAAGACAGGACTGAAACAGAAGGCTCTTGACGGATAGGCCGAATGATGGATTAGGTGGCCGAGGAGCCAAGCAAAGCTAGAGTTTTCCTCAACTGATAAGTTACACCTCCAAAGCAGCCCCCATCGCTTCAAACCCTCGGCGTACAAGTAATAACTCATCGTTTTTGATCATTAAGTCAGAAGATGGTGTTAGAAACCATTCAAGCCTCCCCACTAGAGCCAAACCGTGTTTTCTTTTCGCAATGACGGATGTGGAAAATAAATGGCGCTGCTTGCTCGGTCTGGCATGGGAATGAACCCCGAAGAGTATCGGAGGAGAAGATAATGGCAGGTTGGATGAGGGTGAAATGTTGCAAAGCGTTCCTCTCGTGAAGGAGGTAATGGGAGGTAACTCTTTCAGCATATGTGTGTGTGTGTGTGCATGTGTGTGCACAAATGTCACAGACATACCACTCTATATCGCCTCTGCCCTCCCAATGAACTGGGCCAGTCTTCTTCACTTGCTTTCAAAGTCTATAGCAGCTGTTCATAGACAGTCCTTCTGATGGGAAGAGCAAATTAATCATTTTGCTACAAGCTTTTTGTGGGAAGCGCCACCGTTATCTGTTTCCACATACCAAAACGACTTCACATACCTCTACCTGCGATATTGTGCTCTTTACAGGATTAGCAACCTCAGTACAGGCCAGACCCATCCGTGAACCTCGAGAAATGTCCTCATAAAGTGCCCTCAGGAAACAAAAGCGTCACGTATCTAAAGGCACTTAAGAGTCAGAACGTTCAGTTCCTTAAAATAGAATCCGTTTATTCAAATTAAATTATGAATACTGGTCAGATGTAACATTTGTGACCCTGGACCACTAAACCAGTCATCATCAAAAATAAATAAATAAGCTTTTCTGTTAAGATAGGACAATGTTTGACTGAGATACAACTATTTGAAAATTTGGAACTTGGAATTTGGAGGGTGCAAAAATTCTAAACGCTGAGAAAATTGCCTTTAAGGTTGTCCATATAAAGATTACCAATCAAAAATAGGAAATTTACCAAATACCTTCATGGAACATGATCTTTTCTTAATATCCTCATGATTTTTTTCATTGAAGATAATTTTTACCCATATAATGTATTTTTGGCTATTGCTACAAATATGCCTGTTCTACTTAAGACTGGTTTTGTGGTCCAGGGTCACATTTATATTTTTGTGTATAGCTGACTATACTTTCAGGCAACTGCAGTTATGCTACTTTCTTTCTTCTAATACTAATATTAATCAGTACTTCACAGCCATTTCTTTATTTACACTTGTGAAATAAACACCTATGTGAAATCATTCAGCACTGTAAATAATATTTACAGATATTTTTTTTTAATTGTGAATGAAGAAAGTAACGTCGACACTAAGTTCATAAGGTTAATAAAATAAACCTTGTTATTCACAAAAATACCAGTGCATTGCCGTGAGTTCAGATTTTCAGATCAGAGATTCTTGATGTAGAAGCTATTGTTGTTTTAACATTTCTGTGCATCCCTGTGAGGACAGAGAAAAACAGCTGCTTGTGTGTTAGCAGGTAGGGAGTGAAGGGTAAAAAGTCAGCAAGGGTTCATGTACAGGCCACATGAATGAGGACGGGGGAGGGGAGGACATGACAAAATGGAGAGGTAGAAACCAGCAGCATCAGGTGTTTCACTTTTCACTAAAGTTTCATGAGCTCTCTTGCATTGCTCAGCTTCATTGCCTCTCTTAAATTTCCATTCTGTTTAACAGTTGTGTCCTATATTACATTGGATTTCAAAACATTGCAGCCTTTTTTCTATTGGTTAATTAATTACATCGTGCAAATATTGTAAAAACGTTTACACTAGTTGCACCCTTATACTACACTGTATACTAGAGAAGTACCTAAGTATGCAAATTGAGACGTGTCTTACAATGTGCAGATCTTCCAAGATGCCAATGTCGGAAATTACAATCTTCAAAAATTCCCATCATTGCATTAAAAGAAACCTCTGAGACAAAGTTGAAAAGTTAATGAGGTTACAAAGTGCAATAAAAGAGCAATAAAAATATGAGATTCCATCAGTCACATGTATTGATTACACTATAGTTAATGACTTGATAAAAGACGTACTTCAAACAGCTACAAGATCCATTTGTGTTTTTATTTTTAATGTAAAGTAGAGATATGACTATAAAAGCAGTATAGTTTCCAAAAGTCTGTTTGGAAAGTAGTTTTCATAGCATTTAAAAGAAAAAGAACAGACATGGGTTTTTGGGGTATAAAGTAACTGACAGAGGGTTTGTGACTTGAGAGCAGACACTAAACGCAGAGACACGCAGACTAGACTCTGTTTTATCAGCAGAGCTGAAGAGTCTCCGTCTGCTCTCTGTCTCCTGAGAACTGAGAGAGTCAGATCTACTGCTTGTAAGTCAAGATGTGCAAATGCATACAATGATGTGTAAATGAACCTGCAATGCTTTTGTCATTCTGACTAGACGAAACAATGGAAAGATTCAGCAAAATTATTGAAATATAAAAATTTGCCTTTCAAAATAAGAAAACGCTGTCCTTTTTCAAAACAAACGGCATTCATAGTTTTACAGTAGTGTTATTTGACGCTACATTTAATGTTAATATACTATAAATGTACTATATTGCAATTTTTAAAATTTAAGCAAGGGAAGCACCGGAATTGTTGTTATTGACATATTTCTTCCCTCGTTTATAACTATATGACAAGGGAGAGGTTTCCACATCTTATCTGGATGAAGTTCGCCCTGTGACCTCGGAACGACCCTACCTGTTCCATTTCTGAAGTGTGCAGGGTAATAAAACACTAGAAGATAAAGCAATATGACACATTTATTGAAATATTAATTCCCTATTATTTGTGTGGTTGCCTATGGGACAGAATGTACTGGATTTGTTTTTCAGAGAAGTAGGCAAATAGGCATTTACATGAAATGGTATGAAATGTTATTAATTTCACAATAATTTCCTCCAGGAACGAGCGTGGGTGAAAATCCTTCGGCTGCAGAACAACTTGAGTCCTGACAAAGTTCATGGCTAGACTGAACTTTTGAACTTTCAGTGGTATGTGGCTTAGTGCTGGAGTCCAATCCGAACATTTCGACGTATAGATGCAGTAGTAGATGTGCTGAGGTCTCACAGTGAGCTCGCAGGTTATCAGCCTTTGATTTGCCACTGAATGCCAAGTGCACTTGGCTAAACATCTACAAAACTCAAACATCCCT